>PITA01009895.1:0-74904 GCA_004023965.1 Spilogale gracilis
GCAGTCGCTTAACCAACTGAGCCACCCAGGCGCTCCTCGTGTGTGTTTTTTTTTTTAAAGATTTTATTTCTTTATTTGACACAGAGAGAGAGATCAAAATAGGCCGAGAAAGAGGAGGAAGCAGGCTCCCCGCTAAGCAGAGAGCCTGATGTGGGACTTGATCCCAGGACCCTGAGATCATGACCTGAGCTGAAGGCAGAGGGTTAACCCTCTGAGCCACCCAGGCACCCACCTATATCTAGTCTTAAGAGAATAAAAATGTTACTCAGCTGAACCACTTCAATGGATGCTGTAAAATAGATTTTATAGGCATAGAAATAAACTAAGAATTAGACATTTAATTTTTCCAGTTTTTAAACCAGCCATTGTAGGGGGTCAGTAAACTATCGCTCACGGCCTGTTTTTGTAAGTAAAGTTTTATTGGAACACAGCCAAGCCCATTCTTTTGTGCATTGTCTAGAGTATGCTACAATAGTAGAGTTGAATAGTTGTGACAGAGACCATGTGGTCCACAATGCCAAAAATACGTAGTCTTGCCCTTTGCAAAAAAAGTTTGCTGATCCCTGACCTGTGAGAATGTATTTGATAAATTAATTTTATGTGTTTATAAATGTAGAATGGAAAATTTTGTTTTTTCAATCCCTATTGTTGTATAAAGTGAAGCATTAATTTTGTTTTAATTGAGCTGTCTTCAGGTCCCTTGTAAAACATTTTCTGATATTTTCTCTACTTGAGTTCTTATGCCTCAATTTTTGTTGAATGATAAATTATCTGTCAGCATAAACAGTTATTCCTGGCGGTCTTTGCATACGCAGCCTGCATGTTATTAGAAAGTTGGATGTGTTGTCGGGCTCATGGTAGAGCTACATGGATGGGAACTGCTCATCCTTAAGCAGGTGCTATGCCCACAGTCAGTTTAGCCAGCCTTACAAGCCTACAAGTGCAACAGTAATTTTGATGTTCTTTCCTCTAACTTTAGCAGATTAGAATTGTCAATTTTGGAAATGTTTTTCATCTGACAGTTACACATTCAGAACATTTCCCTATCCTTGGCGATGGTTGAAGAGAGATTGTGGGCAAGGAAATCTCTTTTGATTTTTACCTTGTTTTAGGTACCAACTTTAGGGGCACTGTTTAAACTCTTTCATGCTTTTGTCCTAATGTACTACCTGGCAAGTTCATGTAGCCTTCCCGCTGAAGTACATAATGCTCTGTAAAGATGTCCTCGGCCTTCATACCTGGGAATCTTTCTACTTCTTTATTTTCTTAGTACTTTAAAGACATTTCAATATGTGTGTTTCCCATAACTCAGGGCCCTGTCATCTTTTATTTCTTCCCTAAAGCTTGGCAAATACAGTGCAGTCATTAGTGTGGCATGAAGAGAGCCTCAGAATTCAGCTGCAAATGATTACAGATAATCCTATTATTTGTTAATAGGGGATTGTTTAAATCAACTATGGTATGTCTACTTTGGTGGAATATCATGCATCTGTTAATGAAAAAAGGTTATGGAATTAAGACTTTCAGGACATACTTTGAAATTATAAAACAGAACAAAAGACCAACCGAAAAAAACTGAGGAGTACAGTTTGTGATATAGACTCATTCATTGCCTAGTAGTCCATGGCTGTATAACGAACCACGTTAAAATTGGTGGCGTAAAACATTTTAAGTTTTTTATTTTTATTTTTTTGCTTATGACTGTGAGTCAGATAGTTGTTCTGCTTTTGGTTGTTCGTATTCATGTCTGCCATCAGCTAGCTGCAGACCAGACTCACTAGGTTAGGCTCTCATGGGTTTAGGGATCAGCTGGCCGTAGCTGTTACAACTCATCTCTTTTCCATGTGGTCTCATCCTGTAGCAGATGAGTCTGGATCCTTTCATGGCAGAGTCAGGGTTCCAAGAGAGGACCCAGAACTGGCACTCTGTTACTTCTGTCAGATTACATTGGTCAAAGCAAGTCATGGCTATCAGTGGGATAGGGCCTGTCCAGATTCAGGGGATAGGGAAATAGATCCCATTTCTGATGCACTGCAAAAGGTGTGGCTGCAGAGAGGCCATTATTGGGTTTATTCTGCTTAATATCATTATACTTTCCTTGTTTAAATGGGGGTAAGATAAGATTTTATATTTGTGTTTGCTCTTTGTACACAGAGAAAAAATGGAAGGACACAAGAAACCAATTAAAATGGCTACCTGTGAGGTGGGGAAGGTAGGGACAGGAGCAAGGAATATTTATTTTTATATCATACTGATTTCTGAACCATAGAAATACATATATATGCAGAAAAGAAAATCATCTGGTATTGCCTCTGCCCCCATAATAATTAAACCTCAATTGTTTCTTAGTCAGGAGTCTGATTTTTATTTTATGTTGTTTTAATTAATTAATTTAAGATTTTTATTTATTTGTTTGACAGAGTGAGAGAGTAAAAGCCCGGGAAGCAGCAGAGGTAGAGAGAGAAAAGAAGCAGGCCCTTAGCTGAGGTGGGATTCAGTTCCAGGACTCTGAGATCATGACCTGAGCTGAAGGTAGATTTAACCAACTGAGCCAGCCGGGTGCCCCTGATTTTTTGTTTTGTTTTGTTTTGTTTAAAGAAATAGATTTAATGGCTTCCTTAGTCAAACATGTTTGGAATGATCAGTAATCCTGTTCTGTGCATCTGAAAGATCTATATTCATCTCATTTTTCTCAGTGATGATAATCAGGAGCACTGATCGCATCTTCTGCCCAAAGCTTACCATAGATAAACATCTCAATGACCAAATAAAATTATTAATTTTAATAGTTTTTTAATTTAATTAAAATAAACATGGAAGAGTATCTACTGTGTATTAGCCATTATTATATATATTATGGTACCCCTCACAGTAATCTCGTGTTAGAAGTGTTGTCCTAGAGACAGATGAGGAAAATCATTATCATAGAAGACTAGTAAGTGATAAAGCATTTTTCACATCAAGTTCATTTTTTACCTAAACATGCTTTCTCCTTGCAGTCCTGGGAGTTGCTCTTCTTCCCAGTTTTCTGGAAAGTCCTTCTCCTAATACTGCATTTTTCTTATCTCACATTTACACGTCTTCTATTTATTGTTCCTTTGTTAGTGTCAAAGTAATTTTTTAAAACTTAAAGCAGTTTATAAAGATTAGTAAATGCCCTCATTTGTGGGCCGTTTAGCATGTAGGGTTCTTCTCTAATAACGCTTGTCTGGGATTTATGTTTATGTTCAGTATTACTTCCCGTAGTAATACTGAAGTTACACTCTTTACTTTCATGTCTGATTCTTTAAATTCCTATGGGGCAGGGGGAAGCATTGCTGTCACACAGAGAGCTGTTTATTACTGGGTTCTCTTTTTCATTGGTTTTGCGTTTTCATGACCTACATAGCATATTACAGGATGGAGAAGTAAAATCATTATTCAGACATACTTTTCCATGCTTGCTTCTGCTCTCTAGTTCAAATTGTTTGGCTCTACAGGGTTAGATGTTAAAGCATCAGTGATCTTGGAAATGCATGTGGTCATATATTCAGATTTTATTTTTTAAGCAGTATGTGTATCCAGGTCTTCAGAATAACCAAAGCACAAACTCATGAGTGACTACATTGTCAGTTACTTTAAATCTTAAAAGCTATTAGGTTTTTTGTTTGTTTGTTTGTCTTTAAAGGTTTTATTCATTTATTTGACTGAGAGAAACGCAGCTAGAGAGGGAACATAAGCAGGGGGAGTGAGAGAGGGAGAAGCAGGCTTCCTGCCCAGCAGGGAGCCTGATGCGGGCCTCATCCCAGGAGTCCGGGATCATGCCCTGAGTAGAAGGCAGAGTCTTAACGACTGAGTCACCCAGGCGCCCTATGGGTTTTGTTTTGTTTTTTAAGATTTCATTTGTTTATTTGACAGAAAGAGAGAAGGAGAAAGTGAAAGAGCATGGATGGGGGGGCAAGAAAGGAAAAAGTAGGTTCCAAACTGATCAGGAGCCTGCTGGAAAGCCTGATCCCAGGACCCCAGGATCATGACTGGAGCTGAAGGTGGACACAACCACTGGACCACCCAGTTGCTCCCAAATCTTCGTTTAGAATCAAGTTGAACCTTTATGACAGAGCTTAGGGTTATTATGAGTTTCTAGGACTGAAGACATTATTTCTACAAGTAGTGGTGTTTATAATCTCAAAGTCCCCCTTGAGAGAAAGGTATTTCTTGTCTTTGAAGGGTATCTAAGGTTCTGTGGAATTGAAAAAAGCTCAAGGTATGGTTGGTTCTTTCAAGGAGTTCAGCAAAAATATAAAACATGAGTATCCATTCCATAAAAATGCAGAAATGAAGTCACTATAACAGTGATGTAGTCATCAAGCAGAGGGTGGAAATGTCTACTTTGTAACATACCCCTTATCTACCATCTGAGCAGATGTTGACTTTGTCAGGTTTATAAACTTCATGCCACCCAGCCTCCAACAAAAATACCATCTTACATTGTACTTGATGCTTCTGCAGCTGTTAATTCTTGAATCATTCCATGTAATATTGCTGAGGTTAAATGGATTAACTGTTAATAGTATACCAATTTTCCATGGAAATCAAATGTTAGTATTAACTTGGACATGGTTTCATGGCTAGTTAGGTGGTAAACGCAGAACTTGACACTAGGCTTTATATTTTCTAATCATTTTTATTTTCCTGAATACCTCGTTCTTAGCACTAGTATAGGCATTATCTCTTACCTTACATCTTTCCTACCAGGTTGGACTTGTTATCTCTCATTTTACATTTGTTGAAAATGACCCAGAAAGGTGAAATGATTTGATAAAAGCCATGTTGTTTATAACAGAATAAAAATTCATACTGAATGTCTTTAGTCTCCATATCCATACTTTTTCTATTAGACAATGTTATTGAAACTTGAGGAGTAACACTGGTGTTGCAGGTTTGTGAGTAGTGATGTGAACAAGAGATAGTTTTAATCTGTCAACAGTGCTCTGGGGGCTGGGTTTTGCCCAGTATCTATGCCTTCAGCTGGTATATAATTCAGTGTTCTGCAGTTGGACTCGGGCTCCTTTGCGGTTTTCATTCTGCCAAATGCTGAATGTTAAAATACATCTTGTTGTTAAGTCCTCCTCAGGCCTTTGGCGCCCTTGCTGTAAAGGCAGGTGGTCTGAAGAAAAGCTCCCTCTAGGTTGTTGCACACTATACACAACACATTATAGTGCGAGACAACTGTCAGTTCCTTCCTTCCCTTCTCCCCCACCCTCCAGAAAGCTGGGCCCCAGATGGAAGAGCTGGAAACGTGTCAACCATTCTTTGAAGGGCATTGAGAAAAATACTGTCAAGAAGAAAAAGGCAAACGCAACAGCTCATTAGTCCACTAATCAGACAGGACGACCATCAATTTCACAAAGAAAATGTCCTGGACAGAGAGATGGGACGAGCTGGCAGAGTGTTGCCCACATGGCTCTCAGACAGTTGCACATTTTTGTTAGGGGTTTTATAACTTGAGGACATTGCTTCCTTGATGGACTTCATGGATTTATTGTATCTCTTCCCAAAAGTAATGCCACTGCAAACTGAAGCATAAAAATAATATTTGGTGATATTTTTCCTCCCTAGAACATGCTTATGAATGTGTGAAGATGTGCCTTGTTGACAGTGTCATGAATGTATTGTGTCTATAGCTATGATCTCACAGAAAGAAATCTTTAATTTAACATTCTCATTTGAACCTTTGGTGTGTCCATTTCTTATGCTTTGAATTCACTGTTAGTGGAGAATAGATTCATAGTACTTAAGTTAAAGGCTTGGAATTAACTGAAAGGAACATAGTTCAATTTAAAGGTGATTATGGTAACCCTGGCCCTGTTATTAAGCAAGTATGTAGCATGTTCTCTTTAATGAGGAAAAAATAACTGTGAAGATATTAGAATATTACTCCTCAGTAGCAGGTCCTATTGCTGTTAGCTCAGACTTTTTTTTTTTTTTTAAGCCCAATGCAGGGCTTGAATCCCCAATCCTGAGATCAAGACCCGAGCTCAGATCAAAAGTTGGATGCTGGGGCGCCTGGGTGGCCCAATCTGCCTTCGGCTCAGGTCATGATCCCCCAAGTCCCAGGATCAAGCCCTGCATTGGGCTCCCTGTTTGGTAGGAAGCCTGCTTCTCCCTTTCTCACTCCCTCTGCTTGTGTTCCCTTTCTAGCTATATTTCTCTCTGTCAAATAAATAAATAAAATTAAAAAAAAAAAAACCCACAAGAATCAAAAGTTGGATGCTTAACTGACTGAGCCACCAGGCATTCCCTCCAGACCTATTTATAATGTCATTAAGTTTTATCTCTCTGATTTTTCTTTCTCAAATTTGTTGCCCACTGTTAGTCAAACAGCTACTTATGAATTATCCCCGTGGTGAAGTAGCCTATGCCTAGTTTATATTCACCTTTACTTTTCATCTTTTTTGGATACTGTAAATCGTAAATGACATTTACATCTGATGTCAAAAAAAAGATCCTCTCTTTTTTTCCTACTTTAGTCGATACATATAAAAATTCAATACTTTATAATTTGTATTAATTTATATATAACTGATTATGATTCTGTTTTCATACCATACAATTGTATCCTGCTGGTCTAGACCCCACCACCACCACTAATTTGATTGATTTATAAAGAGAAGTCAAAAAAGAATGTCGTTGAGATAAAATGAATTTGTAACCTGGTTTTTTCTTTTCTCAGCCACTATCCTCAATGTTAATTTTTAGGTCATGTTAGCCCTTGACCTTGCTGGTTTGTTTTATTTTCCTTTGATTGTCATAACAAAGTTCCACAAATTGGATAGCTTAAGACAACAATGATCTATCACTTTTCAGGAGGCCAGAAGTCCACAAGGTATAAGTAGAGTTGATTCCTCCTTGGGACCCCTGAGGAAGAATCTAGTCCACACCTGTCTCGAGCTTCTGCTGGTTGCTGATAGTCCTTGCATTCTTGGCTTACAGATGCATCCCTCCACTGCGGTCTCTGCCGTTGTTGTCCCAGTGCATTCTCATTGTGCAGGCACTCTTCTTTGGGTATTCCTTCCCCTGTGAATGTTTCTCTTCAACTTGTCTTGTGAACATAACATAATGGATTTAGAGCCCACGTACATAATCTAGGATGATCTTCTCCTCTCAAGATCCTTAACTACATCTTCAGAGACCCTTTCCCCAAATAAGTGATGTTCACAGTTGAAAGGGTTAAGAGGTACAGTAGTCCCCCACCCCCATACCTTATCCATAGGGATACATTCTAAGCCCTCAGTGGATAGCTATATATATAGTGCATTTTTTCCTATACATATTTGTAATAAAACTTAGGCACAGTAAGAAGTTAACAGTAAGTAATAAAAAAATATAACGGTTATAACAATGTAGTGTAATGAACGTTATATGAATGTTGTCTCCCTTTCATTCTCTCTCTCCCTCTACCAGACAAGTGTCTTATTGTAACATACTTACTCTTCGTTTTATGATGGTGTGAGATAATAAGATGCCTATGTAATGAGGTGAATGATATAAGCATCATGGCCTAGTGTTAGACTACTCTTGACCTTCTGACTATACATCAGGAGACTCATCTGTTCCCAGACCATGGTTTCCATGACCACAGGTAACTGGAACTGTGGAAAGTGGAACTTGGCTAAGAGGGAACTACACTAGATACCATTTGGGAACTACCATTTAACCTATTAAAATAAGCATCTCTTTCACTTCTCAGTCTCTAGGAAAATGTTTATACTTGAAATTATTGTCATGATTTTTATTATAGAATACTCACCTCCGTAATTTTTATTCTCTGTAGTTGGTCCTGAGAAAAGAGTGCCAGCAATGCCTGGATCTCCTGTGGAAGTGAAGATACAGTCAAGATCCTCACCTCCCACCATGCCACCCCTGCCACCAGTAAACCCTGGAGGACCCAGGCCAGTGTCATTTACTCCTACAGCATGTGAGATATCTTCATGTACTTGGGTTTGTGGTTCAGACTGATATTTAGATCTAAGTGACTGACTGCTATTAAGCCTTCTGTGTACACTGTTCAACATTTTCAAAATAACTGTTAAAAGATATTTTATATATATATATGTACATAGACATATAAACACACATGGTTCTTTCTTTTGTAAATTGCTTCTGCCCTCTGAGAATAGTGCTTAGCTTTTGAAGCATTTAGAAATTTAGTGGTCTAAATATTTTTGTTTTCATACTCTGGTTGGTGAGTAGTTATTTTAATTTCTTGGCTATAAAATGAAGTTAAATTAATATTGAGGGGTGCCTGTATGGCTCAGTTGGTTAAGTGTCTGACTCTTGTTTTCAACTCAGGTCTTGATCAGGAGATGGTGAGTTCAGGCCCTGTGTTGGGCTGCATGCTGGTTGTGGCATCTACTTAAAAATCCAAATTATTATATTGATTTATAGGAGTCAAAGTAAATTTCATATTTACCAAACTACTTCTCTACTTCTGAAAGAATGCTTGGGGTATCATGCTAAGGCTTTTTTTTTTTTTTTTTTTTTTTTTTTTAAAGAGAGGGAAAAGGAAGGGAAGGATGAAGGGAGAAAGAGAGACTCCATGCCTAGCATGAAGCTTGATCTCACAACCCTGAGAACATGACTGTTACCGAAATCAAGCTTCGGAAGCATCACCGACTAAGCCACCCAGGCGGGGCGTTAAGGCTCTTTACAAAAGAGAATGAGTATTGTGTTAAGTTTGCTAGGGCAAAATACCACGGACTGGATGGCTTAAACAACAGAAATTTATTTTTTCACAATTCTGGAGGAAAGAAGTCCAAGATAAGGTGTCAGCAGGTTTGGTTTCTTCTGAGGCCTCTCTCCTTGGCATGGAGATAGTTACTCTTCTGCTGTGTCCTGCCATGGCCTGGCCTCTGCACGTGTATACCAGCTATCCTTTCCTCCTCTTATAAGGACAATAGTCATACTGGATTAGGGACCACCCACATGACCTCATTTAACCTTTAAAGACTGTCTCCAAATGTATTCACATTCTTAGGTACTGGGGGTTAGAACTACAACATAGGAATTTGTGGGGGCCATAATTCGGTCCATAAGAATTATTTTAGCCAATAAATACATAACAGATGTTCAACCTTACTAGACATCACGCAAATGGAAACTAAAACCCAATGTAATACAGTATATACCTGAAAGAATGTTCAGAATAGAAAAGAATACCACGTTTTGGTGAGCATGTGTGATATTATCTGAACACTCCACACACTGTTTGAATATGAGAAAATTGTTTGCTAGTATTTACCAAAGTTCAATCTTCAGAAAACCTTTAACTCTGCAGTCAGTCCTACGCATGTATACTTAAACAGACAAACAAAAATCAGAAGAAAACTCAATGTAAAATCTAAACATATGTACGTACATGTCTCGGTTTTAATCTGGGTTTTTCTGCCTTTCCATAACTATACCTCCAGTGCATCTTGACTCTTACAGATATTTTGCCTCATAAAGCAGAAGACACTTGCTGTTTGCAGAGTGCCCACAATGCATCAGAGTACTGTAATATGTGCTATATGCTTTTTCTTTTTAAATGCCGTTACATAAGTTTATACAGTTATCTTTGCTCACACATTTATGGGTTTTGCTTTTATTATTTTGAAAGGCAAGGGAAGAATCTAGGAAGTATGGCTTTAACGGAAGGTTTGATTATTTCAAAAACATTTGAAATTGAGCGGCAACTGCAGCAGTCTGAATGAGAGTGAATGAAAATAAAGTGTTATATCCTTATTTCTATCTTAAAGTTCTACATCCTTAGATAAGGGTACTATCTTGAAATGAACAGATTTAAACCTAGGCTATCATTCATACTTCAAGATGCAGACAGTAGGACTATATATTTGTAAACTCAGCCCTTTTTATCTCCATATTTGACTACTTAGTGGTAGATACATTTTATTTTGGAAATTGTGCTCAGACACTTGAACAAAAGTGACTGAAAAAGCCTGTCTGATTGTCAGAGTGGCTAAAAAGCACAGTTGTGTAGTATTTTTATGGGTTTCTTCCAAGGGGGCAGTTCTTCAATGGCAGTTGACCTTTCTGTGAACACAAAGAAATAGCAGATCATGGCAGCTAATTTTCTGGCTTGCTGAGGTTGAACGTTAAGCTTTCTCTTTCAATAGTTCTAGTGATCTCTTTCAGTGGAAGATAAAGAAGAAAATTCGACCTCACTTTCTCAGCCTTGATATTTCATGTAGTGAATCATTCAGCAGTTCTTCCCTCAACACCTCTACTTTGCTAGCTAATAAAATCAGTATATATATGGTATACACAGTTTATAAAACTTCACTAATTATAGTGTATACAGATGTATAACATAGTGTTCATCAAGAAATGCACAGTCTATTAAGACGGGGCAAATGTAGAAAGAAATAAGTAACATAATGGAAGCATCTATACGCAGCGCAAAGAAGAATTTAAAAAATCTACCAGGGTTTATCTTATGTGCAGCAACAGAATCTATTAAAGAATACCTCTTTCTTTCTTTCTTTCTTTCTTTCTTTCTTTCTTTCTTTCTTTCTTTCTTTATTTATTTCTTTCTTTATTTCTTTCTTTTGTAAAAGATTTTATTTTATTTGAGAGAGAGCATGAGAGATAGACAGAGCAGAAGCAGAGGGGGAGGGAGAGGGAAAAGCAGAGTCCCCTGCAGTGCAGGGAGTCTGATGTGGGACTCCATCCCATGACCCTGGTTTATGACCAGAGCTGAAGGCACACGCTTAATCAGCTGAGCCACCCAGTGCCCAAGAATGTTCTTAATACAGGTGATAATCTGAGCGTATATAAGATAAGGAAGAGTTTGCCAGATCAAATTTGAATCAGGGTCAGTCAAAAGGTAGGAACAATAGGGCGCCTGGGTGGCTCAGTGGGTTAAAGCCTCTGCCTTCCGC
Organism: Spilogale gracilis; assembly: GCA_004023965.1. NCBI lineage: Eukaryota > Metazoa > Chordata > Mammalia > Carnivora > Mephitidae > Spilogale > Spilogale gracilis. The sequence goes on from PITA01009895.1 coordinate 10,920, forward strand.
TCAGGTCATGATCTTGGGGTCCTGGGATTGAGGCCCACGTCGGGCTCTCTCTGCCTGCCTCTCTGCCTACTTGTGATCTGTCTCTCTGTCTGTCAAATAAATAAATAAAAAAAAAAGGTAGGAACAGTAGGGCTGCCCAACTATGACTGGCATGGAGGAAGAAGAAGGGAAGTGGAAGAATTTTCATGATTAAAGACTTGGCCGTGATCCCAATATAAGTGTAAATGTCAGTTTTTTAAGTTAGGTAAAGATTAAATAATTCAACTCTTTAAATTTGGCTTAAATCTTGACTTACATTGTTTTTGTTTTTAGACATATGTTTTAGTTTTACCTTCCTAGATTTTCAAGCCTGTGTATGATTAAGTAAAAATCTACTGACACTTGGGCACCAGGTAATTTTACTTCACTGTTCAGTGAAGGAGATTTTTACTTAATGCCTCCAAGAACTTAGCTTTAAGGTGGTGTTCCAAATTAAAACTTAGCAACAGGGGCGCCTGCGTAGTTCAGTGGGTTAAAGCCTCTGCCTTCAGCTCAGATCATGATCTCAGGGTCCTGGGATCGAGCCCCAAGTTGGGCTCTCTGCTCAGCAGGGAGCCTGCTTCCTTCTCTCTCTCTGCCTGCCTCTCTGCCTGCTTGTGATCTCTTTCTCTGTCAAATAAATAAAATCTAAAAAAAAAAAACAAACTTAGCAACAAATGACTAAGAATAATGGGAAAATAGAAAAGCAGTGTCCTGTGTAGCGTCTATAAAATGCTTTATTGAGTGACTGGGAATTTGGCAGCATTTATATAGCACTGTTGGGGTATGGAGAAACTGATGTGCATGAATATTTTGGATGGTCCATGAAATATATACCTTATTGCAGGAATAGGTCTTAAAATCTGTAGCCTAGGAAAAAAAAAACCTTTTTTAAAAAAAAAACAGTTTTCACTTAGCTTTTTGGTGGTCTGTTCATATGCTACATTATAACTGACTCCTTAACCTCTTTGGAACCCTAAGATTAAGGACGAGATGGAACATAAAAGATGTGTGCAAGTGTCCAGTCAATGGAAATATGTCTTCTACCAGATTCGTCTCATACGATAACTGTTGCAAGAAAACTTAACGCTACCTACCCGTGTCCATAACAACTGTAGTTAGATAACTGTTCTCTATATTCTTTTTTTTTTTTTTTTTTAAGATTTTTTTTAAAATCTATTTGACAGAAACACAGCTAGAGGGGGAACACAAGCAGGGGGAGTGAGAGAGGGAGCAGCAGGCTTCCCGCCGAGCAGGGAGCCCGATGTGGGGCTCGATCCCGGGTCTCCGGGATCATGACCTGAGCCGAAGGCAGTCGCTTAACCAACTGAGCCACCCAGGCGCCCCCGTTCTCTATATTCTTATAACACTCCATACTTTTCTGTTTTAACATGTCTTTGTTACTCAATTATCATTTTTTACCTGGTAGTCTGTCTCACTATGTAGTCATATCATTGAGGGCAGAAACAGTTTCTTACATACTCTTAATATGTGCTTTACAAAATTCAGATGAATAAACGATGGCTAATGCAAACGAGAAGAAATTAATAAAGATCCACATGTTTTGCTTTGGATTTCTTTTGGCTTTCTTTTATAGTAAGCAATGGCATCAACCATTCTCCTCCTACCCTGAATGGTGCCCCATCACCACCACAGAGATTCAGCAATGGTCCTGCCTCTTCCACGTCATCTGCGCTAACAAATCAACAATTGCCAGCCACTTGTGGTGCCCGGCAGCTCAGCAAATTGAAACGCTTCCTTACTACTCTGCAACAGTTTGGCAATGACATCTCACCTGAGATTGGGGAGAAGGTGCGAACTCTTGTTCTAGCACTGGTGGTAAGTACAGCATCACTGTACTTAAGCTACTTAAGTGTGTGGATCTGAACCTGAGCCAGCAAACATATAGCAACATGGCAAAATCTACAGACTAATATAGCTAATAACTTGTAGAAAAGTATAGAATTGTGGGTTTCAATTATGAATAACAGTGTTTATTCAAGAATGTTTGAATAGAATGTTTACCTTATGTCTTAGGGTATTGATTTAATTCCAATAAGCAACTTTGAATTTGTCTAAAGACTGAGTTTCAACAGGCCACTGAGGTTCACCCAAGTTAGTACAAGGTTTTTTAACTTAATATATTCAGTGTCCAGCGCATTGTTTCCAAACCTAAGAGAAAAGAAAAGCAGGGAACTTAATTTTCAAAGCAAAATTTGTAAAGTTATAAGTCTCATAGTCTAAATAGTATCAGAGGGATTACATTTTTCAGCTCCTCATGCAAATGGAGTCTCTTTAGAAATCTCAATGTACACATAATTTTTCTTACTGTAAGTGTGGTAATGATTTTCTGACATAGACATCTGGGTGGGGTTTGACTCAGTGTATATAAGGAAAGTATTAACACATCAGTATGTTGCCTTTTTTTTTTTTTTTTAACAATTTTATTTATTTATTTGACAGAGAGAAACACGGCTAGGGAGGGAATACAAACAGGGGGAGTGAGAGAGGGAGAAGCAGGCTAACCGCCAAGCAGGGAGCCTATTGTGGGGCTCCATCCCAGCACTCCGGGATCATGACCTGAGCTGAAGGCAGATGCTTAACGACTGAGCCACCCAGGCACCCCCATTTCAGTATGTTTATAAATTGAATTCTTCAAGATATACCTCTTGAAAAAGCACCCCATGGTTTTGCATGTTGGCCTTTACAAATCACAGTACTAAACCTTAATGTAGTTCTCAGAATGCAATCAGGGACTCCTGGGATTTCCCCAGACCATTCCAGGAAGTCCAGCAGGTCAAAATTATTGTCTTCAATCTGCCCCCCCCCTTTAAGATTTATTTATTTTCGAGAGAGAAAGCCAGCCTGAGTGGGAGGAACAGAGGAAGAGGGAGAGAGAATCTGAAGCAGGCTCTGTGCAGACCCCAAAACCCAGTGCAGCTTGATCTCACGACCTTGTGATCATGACCTGAGCCAAAACCAAGAATCAGAGATGCTCAACCGACTCTGCCTCCCAGGTGCTCCTGTTTTCATAATAATACTAAGACGTGAATCAGCTGGGTACCACAGTCAGTTAAGTGTCCGCCTTTTGATCTCAGGATCGTGAGTTCAAGCCCTCCATTGGGCTCCACACTGGGTGTGCAGCCTACCTAAAAAAATAAAATAATAAAATAATAAAATAATACCGAGACGTTACTTGCCTTTTCATTCTTACTCTGTCCGGAGCAGATCATGGAATTTTCTAGAAGCTGCATGATATAGGTTGATGTATTTAAATGGATTAAATGCAGAACCCAGCTATCTTTTCATAACCCAGATATTAAAAAGACTCGCAAAACTGTAACAACAGTGCCATTCTTACTACATTTTGGGGGAAAATATAATTATTTTGAAATGGGTTAATAAATGGTTTTCAAATACTTGACTTTAATTTTTAATGTTGGGATTATTGATATATAACTCACATGAATTAGGAGTCCGAGACTTAAAAGTTGAAGAACTGCTACCCTTAGGGGCACCTGGGTGGTGCAGTTAATTGTCTGCCTTTGGCTCAGGTCATGATCCCAGGATCCTGGGGTTGAGCCCCGCATCAGGTTCCCTGCTCAGTGGGGAGCCCGCTTCTCCTCTCCTTCTGCTCCCCCTGCTTGTATTCTCTCTCCCTCTCTCTTTCAAATAAAACCTTAAAAAAACAAAGCATAACTGCTACCTTAGAGATTTCTCAGTCTTAGTGTAGAAGAGAGAACTTTCATACAAGGGAAAATATAATAAGCTACTTTTTTATTTCAGATTCAATTGATACCTTTGTTTTTTAGAGCTGAGGTTGTTCATTTTCGTTGCTGTATAGTATTTTATTGTAGGACTATATCACAATTTGTACTTTTGCTCTTGATGCACATTTGAGTTGTTTGCATTTTGACACAGATTTGGGGCACCCCAACACCACTCGCAAGTTCTGAGATTTGTTAAATGAATTCATAGAACTTGCCATATCGTTGTACTCACAACTAATATTTCTTTCGGAAGCATAAGATTACACAGCGGGATCATAAAGTAGAGAGATACTGTTGGAATCTGGTGGAGGAGTCTGTCTGCAGGCTTCCTTATGCTTTTTCTCTTGTATGAATGATCACATAGCTCACTCAGCCCCCAGCACTGAAAATGCAGCAACATATGTGTGATGTTTTTGCTTAGGGAAGCCTATTAGAGACTCAGTGTCCAAGGTTTTTACTAGAATCTGGGTACAAAGGCAATGTTTGCTAGCACCTCCTAAAATTTCAGATTTCCAGAAGGAAAATCAGTATTCAGCAGAAACCATATTGTTTGCAAAAACAGTCTGGACACAGCCAGCCACCTTTATCAGTAGGAAGGTTTTTTTTTTTTAATTTTTGTTCTGGGGAAAAAAGTGTTTTTTGGTCAAATTTTACACTACTGAATCTAGAGTAGTAAAATTGGACTTAACTGTCAAAATGAGTTAATTGGAAGCAAAGCCTTAGACATCAGAATGTCATGTGAGTTCTAGTAACAGATTACTTTAAGTGGAGCGTATGCTTGAAGGTAATTTAAGGTAGAAGAATAAAAATGATAAGGCGCCCAGGTGGCTCAGTTGGTTAAGCCACTGCCTTCAGCTCAGGTCATGACCCCAGGGTTCTGGGACAGAGCCTTCCATGGGGCTCTCTCCTCAGTGGGGAGCCTGCTTCTCCCTCTCCCACTGTGATCTCCCTCTCATTTTCACTCTCTCTCAAATAAATAAAATCTTTAGAAAACAAAAAAGATAGACTTCATTTGAAAAAATATATATTTTTTTAGTACAGAAGTATTTATATGTAGATGCAGCTAATTATCTACTTTAAATGGCCATGCTTGGGTTAATTTATTTTTCTTTTTTTCTTCTTTTTCTTTTTTTAAAAAATAATTTATTTATTTGACACAGAGAGAGATCACAAGCAGGCAGAGAGGCAGACAGAGAGAAAGAGGAGAAAGCAGGCTTCCCGCGGAGCAGGGAGCCCGATGTGGGCCTCAATCCCAGGACCCCTGAGATCATGACCTGAGCCGAAGGCAGAGGCTTTAACCCACTGAACCACCCCGGTATCCATGGGTTAATTTATTTTTCCAATGCTGTCATTAGTAGGTGGTAAAAATCCATGTAAAAAAATTTACCAGCTTACCCATTTTTAAGTGTACAGTTCAGTGGTGTAAGTGTATTCATTGTTATGCAACCATCACCATTGTCCACCTCAAGAACTCTTCATCATACAAAACTGAAACTTTGTGCCATTAAACAATAACTCCCCATTCCTTCTCTCCTTAGTTCCTATCAGCCATCATTTTACTTGACAACTCTAGATACCACATTTAGGTAGAATCATCCAGTGTTTGTCTTTTTATAGCTGACTTTATTTCACCTAGCATAGTGTCCTCAGGGTTCCTCCATGTTGGGATACCTGAGTGACTCAGTCGGTTAAGTGACTACCTTTGGCCCAGGTCATGATCCCAGGGTTCTGGGATAGAGTCCTGCATCAGGCTCCTTGCTCATTAGGGAGTCTGCCGCTCTCTTCCTGTTTTCCCCCTGCTTGTGCTCTCCCTCTCTTTAACAAATAAATAAAACAAAATCTTAAAAAAAAAGGTTCATCCAGGTTGTAGTATTTGTCAGATACTTTTCTACTTTCTTATGGCTGAAAATATTCCATTTCGTGCATGTACCATGTTTTGATTGTCCATTAATCTTTTGTTGCATCCCTGGGATGCTTTGATCTTTTTGATTAGGGAAGGTTTTATATTCGTATGGGAATATAAAACAGCCAGTGGCCCAGCCTTGGAAGCACCCTTTTCTTAGGTTATCAGTTTTGAGCCTGCTGTATTAACTCTTTTCTGCATAGATGCCTTTTTTTTTTTTTTTTTTTTTAGATTTTATTTATTTGACAGAGAGAAACATAGCCAGAGAGGGAACACAAGCAGGGGGAGTCAGAGAGGGAGAAGCAGGCTTCCTGCTGAGCAGGGAGCCCGATGCGGGACCCGATCCCGGGTCTCCGGGATCATGACCTGAGCCGAAGGCAGTCGGTCAACCAACTGAGCCACCCAGGTGTCCCTGCATAGATGCCTTTGCAAATAACATTGCTCTAAGCATTTTTACACATGTGCAAGCATTGCACTGAATAGTGCACTTGGGATTTCATAAGGTTGCCTATATACCAGTTCAGTATGTAAAGCCATTGGTTTTCTTATGTGTTAGACAAATTTATACCCTTATATACTGGCATTTTTATAAAGATTAGTGACCCAGTATGTTCATGGCTGTTAGATATCAAACATGGGGTGACTTAAGAACAATAGTCATTTATCTTTCAGTTCTGGAGACCAGTAAGTGGTACCAGTAGATTTTTATTCAGTGAGAGCCTAGTTCCTGACTCTTAGATGGCTGTCTTGTAAGTGTGTCATCACAGGGCCAAAGGGGCAAGGGAGATCTCTCAAGCTCGCTGTCTCTTTTTTAAACTTCTTTAAAAAAGGTTTAATTTATTTATTTGACAGAGAGAGAGTATGAGCAGGGGTAGTGGGAGAGGGAGAAGCAGGCTTCCCGCTGAGCAGGGAGCCCTATGCAGGGCTCGATCCCAGGAGCTTGGGGTCATGACCTGAGCCAAAGGCAAATGCTTAATCAACTGAGCCACCCAGGCGCCCTTCAGGGTCTCTTCTATAAGGACACTAATGCCATTCCTAAGAGGTCTGCCCTCATGACCTAATCATCTTCCAAAGGCACCACCTCTAAGTACTAACACATTGGAGATTAGATTTCAACTTAACAAATTTTGAGGGGTCACCAACATTCAGTCTACAGCAATTGGTATTGAAACTATAAATTTATTTGGAGAAGATGCAGAAAAAGAAATGTTTGTTAAATTTAACACCCATTCATAATTTATAAAAACAGTAAAACAATTATTGCAGGAACTTTCTTGATCTGATGATAATTATTATCTAACAAAAAAACAAAACAAAACCAAGCCTCATACTGGTGAAATTTTGAAAGCTTCCCCTCTGATAGTAAGAATCAGATAAGAATTGTCTCTTCAAAATAAAAAGGGAAAGAGACTGTCTTTCAGTCAGTGTGGTCCTCAATATTCTAACCCCGTAAATAAAATATAAAGGTTGGTAAAAGATCAATAAAACTGTCATTATTCATAGATGAAATGGTTATCTTACGTTTGTGGCTTTTGAAGTTACCACTCTGTATTTTGTGTGACTTTGCCGTCATCTTGTTGAACACTTTGTTTAACTTGGAGGAGAATGAACATCTTTAGACTGTTATATTTCCATATTAAAGTCTTATTTCAGGGGCACCTGGGTGGCTTAGTTGGTTAAGTTTCTGCCTTCAGCTTAGGTCATGAACCCAGGGTCCTGGGAGTGTGCTTTTCCTCTTTCCTCCGACCATCCCGCATGCTCCCACTCATATATGCTGTCTCTCAAATGAATAAGTGAAAAATCTTTTTTAAAAAAGAAAGCCTTATTTCATTTCCTGTTTATAAAAAGTATGGTTAATATTTAGGCAGGCATATATAAATAGAACAGTTGGAGTCTTCATTAGCTAAGTAAGAAAAGACTATAGTTAGGTACCTGCAGTGTAGTTCACCTGTGTGAATTTCATGTTTCTGGTATGTAAGAAGTGCTAATAGTCCCTAACTCTACCAGGAAGCAAGCATGCTCAATTTCTGATGGAAAGTAAAGGGGAATGTTCTGTATTCCACATAGAATACACATTCTGGAGGGCAGTTTGGCAAATTTCAGGTACCTTAAACTAGGCATTCCTTTAACTAAATATTTTCTCACCTTGAAATTCATCCTAAGAAAATATGCATTGTACACTAAATTCATTGATTCAGCATTATTTATAATGTCAAAAAAACCCTGAGACCAGCTAAATGTTCTATAAAACCCTGTGTAAAGTGCAGTACATCAGTTCAGTTGGATATGACATGGTCATTAAATATCAAGGTTGATGCAGAGGCACAATACGAAGGTATACTTCTTATTCTTTTTGACAGATAGGGCAAGAAATTTTGGACATTATATAGAAAACAAAAATAAAGAAGACTCTGAAAGTTGGCAGATAATGCTAGTGACCTGTGACCCAAGGAAGTGTACATAGTAGGGAGTTCTCTGAGTTCCCTGTTTTTATCATATATCCAGGACTGTGGTCCGTAAAAGCTAGTAACCCAGAAACACTTAGGGGCACAAACTACAACAAAAGCAAAAACCCTTTATTCTGCCAGAGGACCAGGAAAGAAGCAACCCAGCAAGATCGAAAACTTTTAGACAATAAGCAGACTATGACAATCAATACCTTAGGAAGAACTGCAGTAATGAAGAGCTTTCCCTTTCCCATCAGAGGCCCAGTGGGGAACCCAAATTCCTACCCCTTCCCAGCAATAATGTGTCCCTCTTCCCCTCTCCAAATCAACAGAGGTTGAGTGGGGAACCTGGGATTATACCGTAAAAAGGATTCTCCTTTTTCCAGTGGTGCAGGTATCAGATGAGGCTTCCAAAACAGGTCAGAGATAAGATCCAGAGTCTTACAACATAGAACCCAAGATGTCCAGGATGCAGTAGAAAATGACTTACCACACAAAGATCCAGGACCATCTCAACTGGAATGAAAAAAACAATCAACAGATATCAGCTAAGCTGACATAGATGTTGGCACAGCATCATAAAATGCTTCAATGAGCAATTATCAACACAAATGAAAAAATACAAAGTCTATGCAAAAAAAAGAAAACACTGGAAATTTTAGAGCAAAAATATGGTAAAAATGGCAGTGGACTCAACAGTAAAATGGAGAGGAAAAACAACAGAAAATAATTACTTATTCTATGTAATATAGTGAAAAGGACTTAGAAAAATGAACAGAACCTCAGGGACCTAAAAGAATAAAACAAAAGGTCTATGAGTCACAGTAGTACAGAAGAAAGTATGTGGGTGAAATGAGTGAGTTTGCCCAAATTTGACAAAAGACCTAAAGCAACAGATTGAAAAAAGGAACACATAAGATCCCCCCCCCACCACCAAAAGACAAAAAAACCTTGAAAGCAGCAAGAAACATCTGACCTGTAAAGGAAAATTCTAGTGACAGTGCCATTTTTCAGATGCTGAAAGAAAAGAACTGTCAAACCACAATATTACATATATCAAAAATATACTTCTGGAGCGATCAAAATATCCTCCTAGTTGAAGTAAAACTAAAAGAAATTGTGTCTAAGCAGACCTCCCCTAAATTAGTGGCTAGATGAAGCTCCTGAAGTAGAAAGAATATGATAAGAGATACAATCTTGAAATATCATGGTAGATGAAAGAAAAATGAAAAAGCAAAAATAAAATTCAGTACAATAGACTTCCTGAGTTTCCTGGACTATGGCGGTTGAAGCAAAAGTTACAATATTGGACACCTGGGTCGCTCAGTGGGTTAAGCCTCTGCCTTCGGCTTAGGTCATGATCTCAGGGTCCTGAGATCGAGGCCTGTGTCGGGCTCTCTGCTCAGCAGGGATCCCGCTTCCTCCTCTCTCTCTGCCTACCTCTCTGCCTACTTGTGATCTCTCTGTCAAATAAATAAATAAAATCCTTTTAAAAAAGTTACGATATTGTCTGTGATACAATTATATGTATAAAGGAAATATTTAAGGCAGTTATATTCTAAATCAGAGCACAAAGGCAGATAAGGTTCCTACAGTTCCATATCTTTTTAAATATTTACTTGAGAGAAAGCAAGTGAGAGAGCATAAGCAGGGGAGCAGGGGGAGTAGCAGAGGGAGAGGGAGAAGCAGACTCCCTGCTAACTAAGCAGGGCTCAATCCCAGGACCCTGGGATCATGACCTGAGCCAAAAGCAGTCATTTATCAGTTGAGCCACCCAGGTGCCCCTCTGCACTTAGGTATCTTGACTGCAATAGTGATTACATGGAATGCGTGTGTGCACTATAGTGACAGAACTATACACACATTTCACCAATGTTCTTCCCTCGTGATACTGCATTGCTGGTATAGAAAATGTAACCAGTGGGGAACCTGTCTGTTGTTTTTACAACTTCCTGTGATCGTATTTATCTCAAAATTTTAAAAGATAAATGTTAGTCAGTGACCTATATCTGTTGTCTTCTAAAACACTGTAGGTCTTGCCCTTGTGATCCAGAGACCAGATCCCCTGACATTTCACATTCTTTTCTCTCTGAGAAGCGTCTTTCCCAAGGCTGTGTTTTCACTTCTTAGGGTGGACACTTCTGTAAAGCCTTCCTTCTTCCCCTAAGTCTGATTCAAGGATGTCTTCTCTGTGTGCCAGTAATCTCCTCACATATGTATCAATCAGACTGTAATGAATAGCTTGCTTGTCTGTTTTCCTGCTACCCTGTGAGTCTACAAAAAACCATGCTGGGACTCCTAGGTTTAAACATTTGTCTTTGGCTCAGGTTATGATTGTAGGGTCCTGCGATTGAGTCCTGCATTGGTCACCTTGCTCAGTGAGGAGCCGCCTTCTTCCTCTCCTTCTGCTTGCCACTCTCCCTACTCGTGCTCTCTTTTTCTGTCAAATAAATAAAATGAAAACAACAACGACGATGATGCTTTTATAAATTAAATGACTGAAGGAGAGGAAAAGATAATGGAACAATGGCATATCATTCCTCTCAGAGCATTTCCCTGCATCTACAGTATAGTCCTGAGTCACTTTCTGTATCCTAAGTCACTGTTTATCTTGCCACACAATTCATTCTTTTCCCTTGTCCATACAGAAGAAATACTAAAAATTATTCATACAATTTTTTTCATATATTTACTCCATTTGTGTTTGCTTTTTGAGGACTAATTGTGTTCATTGCAGTAGGAAAAGAATGTTCTTTTTATATCTGATCAGCCGTACCTTTGGTTGCATTATATAAATGTCATGTGCTTAAAACAGAATTAGTTAAATTTTTAAATAATCTTGGTGTGTGGCAGGCACCTGAGTGATTCAGTTTGTTAAGCTTCTGACTCTTTTGGCTCAGGTCATGATGTCAGGGTTGTGAGACCAAGCCTGCATGGTGCTCTGCACTCAGTGGGGAGTCTGCTTCCCCTCTCCCTCTGCCCCCTGCAAGCCCAGCTCTTGTACTCTTTCTTTCTCATTCTCATAAATAAATCTTTTAAAAAATAACTTAGTGTGAAATGAGGTGCACTTCAAATATTTTCATTTAACGTGATTAAATTTGACATACTTTTTCCCTAAAGGGAAATATTTTTTATTTTTATTGAATATTAATATATATTTGGAAAATCCAACATAATTTCATATCCAGAAATAATTGCTGTTGTAGTTGTCTTTCTAGGCACTTAAAGCTTACATAGGTAGGGATGCCTGGGTGGCTCCGTCAGTTGAGTATCTGCCTTCAGCTCAGGGTCCTGAGATTGAGCCTCATTGAAGAGCCTGCTTCTTCCTCTCCCTCTCCCTGCTGCTCCTCCTGCTTGTTCTCTCTCTTTCTCTCTCTCTCTCAATAAACTAGAAGAATCTTTAAAAAAAATTAAAAACTACATATAAATTTAAAAAAAAAGACTATATAAATGTGTGTGTGTTGTTTTCATAAATGGCTTACAGGAAAGCATACTATTTTTCTGGTTTTTCATTTAACAGTATGTTACAGACACCTTTTCTTATTAATGCATACAAATCTGTCCCTCCTCCTTGAACATGCTGATGTATGACTGTACCATACTTTTTTTTTTAAAGGTTTTGTTTGTTGGTTGGTTTGTTTATTTACTTATTTATTTACTTATTTAAAGATTTTATTTATTTGACAGAGATAAACAGCTAGAAAGTGAACACCAGTAGAGGGAGTGGGAGAGGGAGAAGCAGGCTTCCCGCTGAGCAGGCAGCCCAGTGCCCGGCTCAATCCTGACTCCTGGGATCATGACCTGAGCTGAAGGCAGATGCTTAATGACTGAGCCCCACCCAGGCACCCCAAGATTGATTTATTTTAAAAAGAAAGTCTTTTTTTTTTTAAGATTTTATTTGTTTATTTGACAGAGAGAAACATAGCTAGAGAGGGAATACAAGCAGGGGGAATGAGAGAGGGAGAAGCAGGCTTCCCACCAAGCAGGGAGCCCGATTCGAGGCTTGATCCCAGGACTCTAGGATCATGACCTGAGCCCAGGGCAGATGCTTAACAACTGAGCCACCCACCTGCCCCTAAAAAGAGAGTCTTAAGCAGACTCCATGCTGAATGCAAAACAGGGCTTCATGCCTTGACTCCAAGATCATGACCCCAGCCAAAACCAAGAGTTGGATGCTTTACCATCCAGGCACCCCTGTACCAAATGCAGTTTACTGGTAGCCGACCTCTGTGCTTTCAATGCCTTATTGTTAAGAAGCACTATTGTACTGATAAATAATTTGTATGGTTCTTGTTAACTGTTTGAACTTTTGACGATTTTATAAAAGTAAATCCCTAGAGGGGCCCCTGGGTGGCTCAGTCATTAAGCGTCTGCCTTCAGCTCAGGTGATCCTAGGGTCCTGGGATTGAGGCCTGTGTTGGACACCCTGCTCTGTGGGAGGCCTTCTTGTCTTCTCTCAACTGTGTCTCTCTGTCAAATAAATAAATAAAATTTTTTTTAAAAATATATAAAATCTTTAAAATAAAAAAAGTCCCTAGAGGTGCATATTATTTTTTCAGTCTTTAAAATAAGTCCCTAGAGGTGCTTGTTACTTTTTCAGGGAAGCAAGAATTCAGATTAATGCCAGTTTTGTTTTGTTTTTAACTTGTTACTATACTGTGTTTTAAGCAATCCAGATAAAAATATTTTGTTAACTTTGAAGAAAATTATTTGTATATTCCTCTTAGCAGAGGAACTGAGACTTTTTTTTTTTTAAAGATTTTTTTTTTTTTTTTTTGACAGAGAGACAGCGAGAGAGGGAACACAAGCAGGGGGAGTGGAAGAGAGAGAGAGAGAAACAGGCTTACCACCAGGAACAGGGAGCTAATGTGGGGCTCACTCGATCCTAGGACCCTGGGATCATGACCTGAGCTGAAGGCAGACGCCCAGCGACTGAGCCAGCCAGGTGCCCCTGAGAATCTTATTTAAAGCTACACTTATGTTGGGGTACCTGGGTGGTTTTAGTTGAATAAGCATCTGATATCTGCTTAAGTCTTGAGCTCAGTGTTGTGAGTTCAAGTGCCTCACTGGTCATGGACCCTACTTTTAAAAACAAACAAAAACTACACTTTTGTTTTTATTTTTTTTATTGTTACTTAAATTTTTTTTTTCCAGTGTTCCAAGATTCATTCCCCATTTTCCACACCCAGTGCTCCATGCTTTAGGTGTCCCCAGTACCCACCACCAGGCTCTCTCATTCCTCTACCCCCCTCCCTCCAAGTGCCTCAGTTTGTTTCTGTGTCCAAAGTCTCTGTTGTTTCGTTTCTCTCCCTAGATTACCCTAGTTCCCATTTACTTTCCTTCTCCTACTGTCCTCCAGGTTACCCCTCATGTACCACAAGTAAGTGAAACCATGTGATACTTGACTTTCTCTTCTTGGCTTATTTCACTCAGCATAATCTCTTCCAGTCCAGTCCATGTTGCTACAAAAGTTGGATATTCATCCTTTCTGATGGAGGCATAGTATTCCATTGTACATATGTGCCACATCTTTATCCATTTATCTGTTGATGGGCACCTTGGCTCTTTCCACAGTTTGGCGATTGTGGCCATTGCTGTGATGAACATTGGTGTACATATGGCCCTTCTTTTCACTACATCTATATCTTTGGGGTAAATGCCCAGTCAAAAACTACACTTTTGAAAAAAACAGTGGAAATGCTAATAACTTTACTGGAAACTAAAATCTTCCCAGCATGAGTTTGTCTGTTTTTAGGTATTCTAATGTGCAAGCCAACCATTTGAAGGTAGAAGGCACCTATTGTTCTTTGTTTGCACCTATTGTTCTTCTTTGTTTGTCTATAACTTTCTATTTAGAGGATTTAAGAATCTGATGCTAGCATGAGGGCAGAACCAATGAAGAAGTAAACTTCAGAAGCAGTTGATATCCTAAGCTCATTCAGGATTTTTCCATCTGGGATCATTGTAGGGTTAATTTTCTGGTACCTGAGGTGACTTGCCCTGAACTCAGTACAAGGGACCTAAGTGCTTCTCTTCATGAATAGTGAAGAAGGGAATAGCCTATTCTGTCCCCCTAGGCTACTGTTGAGTGCAGAGGAGAATTGAGGAGAATTTGGGATACTAGAGAAAAGAAGATTAATGAGGCCAAGTTTCTTTCATAAAGGAAACAGAATTTGGTTAACCTTTGAGAAGGATCTGAGTTTATAGTAGTGTTCTTGGAATTATTATTTTCCTTGTTTTAAAATGGTTTAGCACAATTAGATTTATATTAGGGGGACACTATCCAGTTTTAGAAGTTGACCATGTTATTTATCTTTTCAGAACTCAACAGTAACCATTGAAGAATTCCATTGCAAGCTCCAAGAGGCTACAAACTTTCCTCTTCGTCCTTTTGTGATTCCATTCCTTAAGGTAATTTTTATGAGATAATTACTAGATATAATTTATCTTTAGCATTTCCTCAAGATCTGCTGCTAATCCCTGTTCTGTGATCTCAGGGTGGCTAACCATATTTTTGTATGTTTATTTTATTTCGGTCTGCTAGAGAAATGTGAGTGGTCTTCAGATAATAAGCTTTGCTTATACGTGGTGTGATGAGAACTGCAAAAGCCTTTCGCTGTGATCTATATGCAGATACTGGTAGTAACATACAGGAATAGGTGGAGGTAGCCAGTGGTTGGGCCGGAGGTGAGTGTGGGAATGGTATGGAAACTGGGCAGTTAGCAGAGAAAGTAACTGGACACTGAATGTTCCATTTGTGGCCAGGGGATGAAGTGTGTGTGTTTTCTAAGAGGAGGCTGTCAGATAAAGGAGAAGACTTGCAGTTCCCACTTAACCTAAGGACAGAAGAGCATGTGGGAAGGTAATGTTGCTGTCTCCCCAACTGCAGTTAGTGTAGCTTCTGATCATGGCCTCTGGAATTCATGTTCCCTACAGCGATAAGTTTTGGGAGACATTGTTCAGACTTGTTATACCTTTCTGACAAATGAGGCAGTATTAAGGTTATATCTTATATGTCTTTTTAAAAATTTATTTTAAGGGGAGCCTGGGTGGCTCAGTTGGTTAAGCATCTGACTTCCACTTAGGTCATGATCCCAGGGTCCTAAGATTAAGCCCTGCATTGGGCTCCCTGATTAGCAGGGAGCCTGCTTCTCCTACTCCCTCTGCCTGCCATTCTGCCTATTTGTGCTCTCTATCTCTCTGTGAAATAAATAAATCAAATCTTTAAATAAATGTATTTTAAAATAATTTCAGGGGCTCCTGGGTGGCTCAGTTGGTTAGGTGACCGCCTTTGGCTCAGGTCATGATCCAAGTCCTGCATTGGGCTCCCTGCTCAGTGGGGAGTCTCCTTCTCCCTCTGACCTTTCCCCCTACTCTCCCTCGCTCTCACACTTTCTCTTTCTCGAATAAGTAAAATTTAAAAAGAAAAAAAGAATTTCATATACATAGAAAATTTGCCAAATGGTACAGTAAAATTCCTGTATATCATACCATACCTTCAGTCCCATTTTCCAAATGTTACTATTTCATCACATCTACATTATTATTCTCCGTCTTCTATATATTTTTCCTTCAGAAGTATTTGAGGGGGTGCCTGGCTGGCTAAGTCAGTAGAACATGTGACTCTTGACCTCAGGGTTGAGTTTGAGCCCCATGTTGGGTGTAAAGATTACTTAAAAAATAAAATCTATATATTTAGTTTTTGGGGGTTTTTTTTATTCATTTTTTATTTTATTTTATTTTTTTTTATTGTTACTAAATTTTTTTTTCCAGTGTTTCAAGATTCATTCCCCATTCCCCACACCCAGTGCTCCCCGCTTTAGGTGTCCCCTGTACCTACCACCAGGCTCTCCCATCCCTCCACCCCCCTCCCTCCAAGTCCCTCAGTTTGTTTCTGTGTTCAAAATCTCTGTTGTTTCGTTTCCCTCCCTAGATTACCCTAGTTCCCATTTGCTTTCCTTCTGCCACTTAGTTTTAATGTTTACTTATTTGAGAGAGAGCGACAGAGAGCTCAGGCAGGGATTGGGGGTCTGCAGAGGGAAGGGGAGAAGCAAACTTCCTGCTGAGCAGGGAACCTGATGCAGGGCTCAATCCTAGGACTCTGAGATCATGACTTGAACTGAACCAACTGAGCTACCCAGGCGCCCTCCAGGTCAGGATTATTAATATGAATGTGCAAACATAAGTAAAATTGGCTTCTATAGAGTGGGTAAAGGAAGTCAATTTAACTTCCACTGGACATAATGTTATGCATGTCCATAGATAGCAGTTACTTTGCATTACTATCAGTTATCTTTAATTTGCAAAGATGCAAAAGTAGCTAAAAGATAAAGACAAGAGTCAAATACCGGTGTGCTCTAGACCAGGCATAGTTTGGAATCCTATGACCCAAATCCAGGTTACTGCATGGTTTTATACAGCTCCAGAGAAGAGAATTGTTTTTAAACTGTACATCCAAGGTAGAGTTTAAACTCACCATCCTGAGATCAAGATCAAATGGTCTACTGACTGAGCCAGCCACGTGCCCTAAGACGAATAGTTTTTATAGATGAATATTTGTAATCAGTTTGTGTTAGGGAACACAACTGTGAGGCCCAGTTAAGGTAAATGTTATCTTCAGTCCAACCCGCCAACAAAATAAATTCCATTCTTTTTATTAGCAGTAGATTAATGTTACAAAAAATTATATTCTGTGGTTTATGTTATTTGACTTTTGTCAACACCGTGTTTTTAGAAATTTGTTTTTTCTCTGTATATGGGTTACCCGCATAATATCTTCAGTTTTACCTCTTGATTCACAATACCTAAAATATAAGACCCAGTAAACATGCCCCTTTACCTGCTTTTACCTTCACTTCCTAAAAAAATATAATACCATAGGGACACCTGGCTGGTTCATTTGGTGGAGTATGCAGCTTTGGATATCAAGGTTGTGAGTTAGAGCCCCATGTTGGGTATAGTGATACTTAATCATAAAATCTTTTTTTTTTTTTTTAATTTTATTTATTCATTTGAGAAAGAGAGACACAGAGAGGGAACACAAGCAGGGGGAGTAGGAGAGGGAAAATCAGGCCTCCTGCTGAGCAGGGAGCCTAATACAGGGCTTGATCCCAGGACCCTGGGACCAGAACCTGAGCCAAAGGCTGATGCTTAACAACTAAGCCAGGCACCACTTAAAAATAAAATTTTTTTTTTCCCTCAAAGATCTTATTTATTTATTTGACAGAAACACAGCTAGAGAGGGTACTTGGGCAGGGGAGTGACAGAGGGAGAAGCAGGCCTCCTGCAGATGCGGGGCTCAATCCCGGAACTCCAGGATCATGACCTGAGCCGAAGGCAGATGCTTAATGACTGAGCCACCCAGGCACCCCTCAAAAATAAAATGTTTAAAAAAATATAATAGTGGCGCACTTGGGTGGTTCAGTCAGTCAAGCATCTGCCTTTGGCTCAGGTCATGATCTCTGGGTCCTGCGGTTGAGCCCTTCCTCTGGTTCCCTGCTCAGCAGGGAGTCTGGTTCTCCCTCTCCTTCCTACTCATGCTGTCTCTCTCTCAAATCAGTAAAATCTTTAAGAAACACAGCATATATGTGCATTTATATGGTTTTATATATGGTATGCATATATATGCATCAAAAAGATGGGTCTTGTTACTGAAGTATTGATACTAGCTTCTTGATCTTTTAAAATTACTATTTTAGGGCACCTGGGTGGCTCAGTTGGTTGAGTGACTGCCTTCGGCTCAGGTCATGATCCTGGAGACCCGGGATCGAGTCCCACATCAGGCTCCCTGCTCGGCGGGCGGGAAGCCTGCTTCTCCCTCTCTCACTCCCCCTGCTTGTGTCCCCTCTCTGGCTGTGTTTCTCTCTGTCAAATAAATAAAATCTTTAAAAAAAAAAAATTACTATTTTATAAAGATTTTATTTGTTTGTGTGTTTGTTTATTTATTTGCCAGAGAGAGAGAAAGAGTGAGAGTGCAAGCAAGGGGAGGAGCTGGCAGTGGGAGAAGCAGTCTCTCCGCTGAGCAAGGAGCCCGACACAGGACTTGATTCCAGGACCCTGGGATCATGATCCATGCTGAAGGCAGATGCTCAACTGAGTGAGCCACCCAGGCATCCCTAAATCTTTTAAAATCAGAGTAGGGGTGCCTGGATGGTCATTCAGTTGAGTCATCAACTCTTGATTTCATCTCAGGCCTTTTTTTTTTTTTTAAAGATTTTTTATTTTTATTTATTTATTTGACAGAGAGAAACATAGCCAGAGAGGGAACACAAGCAGGGGAGTGAGAAAGGTAGAAGTAGACTTCCTGCTCGGAAGCCCAGTGTGGGGCTTGATCGGCACTTGATCCTGGGACTCCGGGATCATGACCTGAGCCGAAGGCAGATGCTTAACGACTGAGCCACCCAGGCACCCCTCATCTTAGGTCCTGATCTTGGGGTCCTGGCATCAAGCCCCATGTTGAGCTCACCACTCAGAAGGGAGTCTTTTCTTTCCCTGTTCCTCTGCTTCTCCCCCTGCTTGCACATGTGTGCTACTCTCTCGCTCTCTCAAAACTAAATAAATCTTTAAAAAAAAGGGTGGGGGGCACCTGGGTGGCTCAGTTGTTTAAGCGACTGCCTTCGGCTCACTTCATGATCCCGAGACCCCGGATCGATCCCATATCTGGCTCCTTGTTCGGCGGTAAGCCTGCTTCTCCCTCTCTCACTCCCCCTGCTTGTGTTCCCTCTCTGGCTGTGTTTCTCTCTGTCAAATAAATAAAATCTTTAAAAAAAAAAAAAAAGATTTAATGTTAGAGTATAACAAACAAACAGGAAAATGCGTAGGTGTCAGGCACCCAGGCCATGTGTGGCTCTGTTTTGATAAGAATGAAGCCTTGCCTCTCAGAGCAGTTTATAGCACCTTGTTCAGCCCTGGAACAGGTGTGCTGGTTCTGTCTTGGTCTCTTTGTTGTACGTCAGAGCCAGTAGACAGTTATTTCCCCTAAGACTCCGGAACCAAGAAGGATTTGTGAAATTTGTGTTAATAGATAATAATTAAAACATATTAAAAATTCATCAAAGGGCACATGTCAGAGATACAAAGATCTGACATGGTATTTTTTTTTATTAATTTTTTTAAAATAATTGCTACAAGATTGAGGTTAGAGAACAGACTTAAAAAAATTTTACATTGTCATAATTCCCTATTCTTAACTCTGTTATTTTGGAAAACAGCATGGGGTAGGTTGTTATGGCAGCTCTTTGGCTAACATTTGGATTTTGTCAATTTAGTTCTGCTTTAAAACAGTGACTAATTATGTTGCCTGCTAAATTAACCCTTGGTAAAGGAATGACTACTTGCATCTATTAAAATTCTCCTTTTGTTTGTTTATCTGTTTCCCTTGAGATAAAGACCTGTTTACGGGCTCAGTCTGAATTTTTTTTAAATTGGGAGAAAAATTATTATTCTATTCTATTAATAGAATAGTAATAATACAATTTTCTTTTAATACAAGGAATATAGGAAAAGTACATTTTACATTTGAAGGACTTAGAGTGACGTTTATAGATGTATAGGGTTTTTTTATATGATTTGTCCCCATAAAGGTTTTCTAAGTTTGAGAAGAAAATATAATCAGTATATAATTAATTATCCTTTTCCAAAATAAGGAAACATATCCAGCTAAGGTACCACACTAAGAAATAGATTTTGCCCATAGATCACCTGTGCATATACTCAGAGCCTAGTCTAATGTTAATTGCCTCCATTTCCATTACTCCCAATACTTTCTTCAAAACCCTGTGTTCCTACCATGCCAGAATAATTACTGCTTCCAGAATTCCCTGACAGCTGTCAAAGGGGACATGAAAGGAGGGTTGAGCAGTGCTGTTAGAGATGGGCTGGAATTTGAAAGAGAGAAACCAAGACTCATTGATAATGATAGAGGAAAGAGTGAATTCCTCCTACCCCTGTGTAGATAGTATTCTCTAACTGACTTCTTCAAAAATATTTGTTTAGGGTGCCTGGGTGGCTCAGAGGATTAAGCCTCTGCCTTCGGCTCAGGTCATGATCTCAGGGTCCTGGGATCGAGCCCCACATCGGGCTCTCTACTTAGCGGGCAGTCTGCTTCCGTCTCTTTCTCTGCCTGCTTCTCTGCCTATTTGTGATCTCTCTCTCTGTCAAATAAATAAATAAAATCTTTAAAAACATATATATGTAAATTTTAGTTCTACCCCAACATCAGTCTTAAACTCTTGACCCTAAGATCAAGAGTTGCATGCTCTGCCAACTGAGTCAGCCAGTTGCCCCCAAGTTTATTTTTAACTGTGTTCAACCAGCCTTCATTGGGCGTTGATTCTGCACTAGGCCACAAAGGTAAATAAAGCCCAGTCTTCCCCTTTAGTGGATTTACACCTTGTGGGGGCAAGAGACAAGTTAAGGAGCAGTTGAAGTTCAGTGTTATAGATGTCACTTTACTCAGGGGTATATAAAAATCTGAGTGACAAGGAGAGAAGAAGGGCTTTTGTCTTGTGTTATTTATTAAAATCTTTTCAGGTGCTGAGCTTTGTTAAAGTCTTGTATTAGTCTTTTCAGGTGCTGAGCCCTGTTGTGTAGGGCCCAACACCTGGAAAACTGCCTTCCAGCCCCTGCCTCTTCTTTTCAAGGCCAACCTGCCCCTGCTGCAGCGAGAACTGCTGCACTGTGCTCGAGCCGCCAAGCAGACCCCATCCCAGTACCTGGCTCAGCATGAACACCTTCTGCTCAACACAAGTATTGCATCTCCTGCTGATTCTTCTGAGCTGCTCATGGAAGTGCATGGAAACGGAAAGAGACCCAGTCCAGAAAGGTGAGTAGAGCAGTGCTTTGTTGTCCTTACTTTTCTAGAATTACTCTGAGCTTCCCCTTTGCTTGTAAAAGAGAATTTGATTACTGTGGTCATGTATAGGTATGGACTCAATTTCTAAAGTTAGTTTTGCTTTGTCCCAGAATCTGATACCAAATGTTTCTCAAATCTGTAGGTGTAGCTCCCAGACACAAGTATTTTTCAAAGACTCTTCAGATGACTCTATATACCCCTACTGAGAGACTCCACTCTAGGGCATTCTCTGGGTCCACTGCTCCAGAACTATAAGAAATACAGTCTGGGGGCGCCTGGGGTCTGTCTTTTGAGTGTCTGTCTTCAGCTCGGTTGGTGTTCCCAGGGTCCTGAGATCGACTGTCATATCAGGCTCCTTGCCCGGCAGGGAGCCTGCTTCTTCCTCTCTCTGCCTGCTGCTCCTGCTGCTTGTGTTCTCTCTCTTGCTGTTTCTCTGTGTCAAATGAATAAATAAAATCTTTAAGAAAAAAGAAAGAAAAAAGTCCAAGGCATTTTTTTCTCATGTGTGAAATCTAATAATAAAGTATAACAATTAATAATTGATGATTGCTAATGAATCACCTTATTTTGATGATTGAAATTGTATTAATTTATTCTGGAAATTCCAGTATGAGTGTCTGAAAGTGTTATTCAAGGAAATAATATTAATGCAGTGGAAAATGTGTGAAAATTGAAGCAAAATGACTAGAAACTACCGATTCACAAGTGTATTAATTATGTGAGCCTTTCTTCTCCCATGTGAAGAATTGTTTCTTTCTAAAAACAGACAGAGCAGCAAATTTGACCTCGAAACATTGCTGAACATAGTTGAGCTCATAATCCTTCATATACAGAAAATGCTGTAATCTTTCCTTTGCTTCATGGAGTTGAGATCTTTCTGCCTGATTGTGGATAGATTTAACGTCTATTTTCATGGTGGAATAAATCACAGTTTCTCTTACCTGCATGGCCCCTGGAGAATTTACTTTCATGCCTCATGTCACACCTTTATCATCTTTCTCCTTGTGAAAGTGCATAGCACAATGCATAGTTGAAATCAGCGCTTAGGACATGTTTGCGTGAACACTTGTTCTCGGGCTCAGATATGTACTTCTGGTTCTTCTACAGGAGGGAAGAGAACAGTTTTGAAAGAGACACAATTCCTCCTGAGCCTCCCGCCAAGAGAGTGTGCACCATCAGCCCTGCTCCCCGGCACAGTCCTGCCCTTACTGTGCCACTCATGAATCCTGGGGGCCAGTTCCATCCTACTCCTCCACCTCTTCAACACTACACCTTAGAAGATATTGCAACTTCACATCTGTATCGTGAGCCCAACAAGATGCTAGAACATCGAGAAGTTCGTGATAGACACCATAATCTTAGTAAGTGACATGAGCAGCATGGTAATGCTTTAAATTCATATTAAATCTTTGGGTTTCTTTCCTACTCAGTTATGAAGCAAAATGATACAGTCATTGCTTTTTTCCACCGATAAAATAAAACAATATTTTACATAAATAAGAAAATTAGAGTTGTTGTGATCTTATTGCTGTTATCATTATGTTAGAACTGGGATTAAATACATTCTGGAAAATACATAATGAAATATTTAAGAATAAAGAGGTATCATTTATTCTCATGGTGCAGAAAACTAGAGAATGTTAAAGCAGATGACCTAAAACATGAGCATTTTGGAAATCTGGGTGAAGGATATATGAGAATTCATTATACTATTCTTGGAATGTTTCTGTAAATCTGGATTTATTTCAGAGTAAAGTGTTTTTAAAATTAAAGATACGGAAGTATATGGTCTTAAAAGTTAAAGTGTGTGGATGTTTGGGTCAGGAGGTGAGGCATATATCTAAATTTAAATCTTGGCTCTGCATCCTGGCTAGCTGTGTGATCTTATGCAAGTTGCTTAAGTTCTCTGAGCCTCGGGTTATTCATTTCTAAAATGGAGATGATACTGCCACTTGTGCTGGGTCATTGTTACACTTAGAATGCCTAGCTTATGCACCCTCAGTAACCATTAAATTTAGGAAGCAAAAAAGCCCCTAACAAGCGTTCCTTAAGATCAGTTTTGAACAAAGCTTATGGTCATGTCCTCATATAAGTTTACTATAGAAAGTTTCCTTGGAGTAACTGCTGAGCATGTGTCAGAACAGAGAACCAAAGGACTGCTAACTTCCAGAGCTTTCCCTACATTTCATTTGTAAAAAATTCTGTAAAAGTTTTGCAGCACATTTGCTTGTCCCCCTCCTGACTTCGGCTCAGCTCGCTAGCACCTTTCAGAGGCATGGACCATAGTAGGTCTCTGGCTTCATGCAGTGGTAGCTGAATGGTGAGGACCATGACAACAGTCTCAGCTGCCAGCATTTATAGGTGCTGCCTCGATTGCAGTATATGCCCATAATATGCACCTTGTCTTTTCAGTCTTCACAGTGGTCCCATGCAGTTGTTACCTCCTTTTTACAGATGAGAGGTGAAGGAACCATGGCCAAAATGACGGAGCTAGAGTGCCAAAGACTAGAATCTGACCCCAGCTATCTGATGCCCAAAGTTGGGTTACATTGCTGATACACGCTGTGGCGCCTCCCTTGGCAGTTGTTCTATGTGGTCCAATCCCTTTTCTCCCATGTCCCAGTTTTTATGTTAAAAACGAGGCTTGCGGGGCGCCTGGGGGACGCTCAGTTGGTTAAGCGGCTGCTTTCGTTCGGCTCAGGTCATGATCCTGGAGACCCAGGATCGAGTCCCGCATCAGGCTCCCTGCTTGGCGAGAAGCCTGCTTCTCCCTCTGTCAGTCCCTCTGCTTGTGTTCCCTCTCTCGCTGTGTTTCTCTCTGTCAAATAAACAAAAATCTTAAAAAAAAAAAAAAAAAAAAAGCAAGGCTTGCTGGGCGCCTGGGTGGCTCAATGGGTTAAAGCCTCTACCTTCGGCTCAAGTGATGATCTCAGGGTCCTGGGATTGAGGCCCCCATCAGGCTCTCTGCTTGACAGGGAGCCTGCTTCCTCCCCTCTCTCTGCCTGCCTCTCTGCCCACTTATGATCTCTCTCTGTCAAATAAATAAATAAAATCTTTAAAAAAAAAATCGAGGCTTGCTGTTGATTTCTTCTGTTTTCATACTTATTTTTAAACTGCATTGTGGTCAGATTTACATTTCATTTCTAACAGTTCTATAAAAACTTTTTTTTATCTTGAAGTGTTCTACTTGAGAGATCTTTACTATTCTTCCTACATGGTTTGTTTTAGGTTTAACCATTTGTCTTCTGGGCTGGTTATAGATTCCTTCATTTTCTCCAGTCCTCTTGAATGCATATGCTCTAGTTCGTAATTCTTACCAAGGCACTTACTCCCTCCCATTTTTAAACAAATACATTGCAGTCCCCTTTGCTCTCCTGAAGTGAAAGTTAGAGATACTGTAGCCTTAGACCTGTAATTGTAGGATCAATGTTCTAAAAGATAATATGTAAGAAATTATTAGTATATGTTAGTGCTTAGGCATGACTTCACAAAAAGATACAATAAAATAAGCAGTTGCTTACAGGGATACAGAGGATCACTATCAATATACCTGTAAATTTAGACTGAAACAGCTGTGTTATCTTAATGATTTCAGTACTTTGAGCAGTGGTGTCACATGTGACAGGAGTTTTCAAAATAGTGGACATCTCTTAATTCAGTATAGCTTTGATTCCGCACAGTCATTGCATTTTTGCAAATTTCGTTATAAATTAAAACCATACAAAAAATATTTTGTGGGAGTCGCCTGGGTGGCTTAGTCTGTAGAACATGCAGTCTTCATCCTCAGGGTTGTGAATTCAGGCCCATGTTGAGCATAGAGCTTACTTAAAAATATTCATATTTTTTGGTAATACTATTGTTTCCAAATGTTTGTACTGTACCCATTCTAGTTATGATGGTTAAATATTTATTTGCATTGTGCTACATCCTTGCCAACATTTAGTATTACCTGACAATTTAATTGTTTTCAGTGTATGGATATAAAATGTTGTCTTAGTGATGATTTTATTTTTACTGTGACTACTTACAAGTTTGAATGTCTTCATGTGTTTATGGGCTATTTGTGCTTTTCTCTCTGTGGTTTACTTGTTTATTTCTTTTGCCTGTTTTTCTTTTGGGCTGTTTGTCTTTTGTAATTGATTTGTCAAGAGTTTTTTATATATTCTAAATGTAACTTTTTATTGTCAGTGGTGGTTTTATGTCATTTTGTGGGTCCCACACTCCATTGTGAATCATTGCCCTAGTAGTGTGCTCATAGTTAATATGGATGTGTATGTATTTACTTGGTGGAATTTTGTTTATTATATTCTTTCCTCTATCATCGAATTTAATCTCTATCTAATAGGTCTAAATGGAGGCTATCAGGATGAGTTGGTAGACCACCGTTTGACAGAAAGAGAATGGGCTGATGAATGGAAACATCTTGATCATGTAAGACTCTTAACGGTGTATAATTCCCTATTACATTTAATTCTTAATATTACCACTAATAATGGAATATATATATGCCTATTGTGAATTTAACCAGAGCCACAGTGTCTCTGCAATAAAAATTTGATTACCAGGGTGCCTGGCTTGCTCAGTCAGTGGAGCATGCAACTCTTGATTTCAGGGTTGTGAGTTAAGCCCTTTAAGCTCCATGTTGGGTGGAGAGCTTATGTAAAAAGTAATAATAAGATAAAATAAAATAAACTTGATTTATCTGCTGCTCCCCTAGCTAGAGAGCTAAGAGTAACTCCCAAATGTCTGTAGTGGGGTAATCACTTCCAGATATAACCCAGTGAAATCATGACGTTAAATGGTCAAAAACAGGTTTGTGAGTTCAGGTCCCAGTTCTGCCACTTCCCACCTTTGTGTGATGGGCAAGTTGTTTTTACAGTTTCTAGCCTTAATTTTTATATCCTAAAAAAAGAATACTGTCTTACTTAAATTCACAGTAGGGGCACCTGGGTGGCTTAGTCATTAAGCATCTGACTTCTGCTCAGGTCATGATCCCAGGGTCCTGGGATCGAGCCCCATGTCCAGCTCCCTGCTCTGTGGGGAGCCTGCTTCTCCCTCTCCTGATTCCCCTGCATGTGTTCTCTCTCTTGCTCTCTCTCTGTTTGTCAAATAAATACAATCTTTTAAAAAAAAATCACAAGTTGGTTTTAATATGTAAGGTGCTTATCACAGTATCTAGTATGTAGGAAACGCTAAATAAATGGTGCTTCTCTAAAAACAAATGAGAGGGTGGTTTCACCATAGTGTTTAAAGGACTATATTATGGTGAGAGACTCCAGCTGCTTCAACCTGGAAGAATCCAAATAATGTTATTTTGAGATTAAAAAAATAATAATTCGCGCATAAATATATATATATATATTTTAAAAGAAGCTGTTAAGGGACGCCGGGGTGGCTCAGTCAGTTAAGGGTCCTACTCTTGATTTTGATTTTGGCTCTGGTCATGATCTCAGGGTTGTGATCTCGAGCCCCGTGTTGGTGCTGTGCTGGGCAATGAGCCTGCTGGAGATCCTCCCCCTACCCCCACCCGCGATTAAATAAATAAAAAGCTGTTAATATGTAGGCTTGATGTTGCTAAATCTGTAAGATACTTAAGCCTTCATTGTTTATAGTTTACCTGTCCTTAATTTTCAATATTGGTTATTTGAAAGTCCTAATCTTATCTCTGCCTGATTTCTTCTCTGGCTTAGGCTCTGAATTGTATTATGGAAATGGTAGAGAAGACAAGGCGCTCCATGGCAGTTCTGCGGCGCTGTCAGGAATCTGATCGTGAGGAACTCAACTACTGGAAAAGACGATGTAATGAAAACACAGAGATGAGGAAGACAGGGAGCGAGTTGGTCTCCAGGCAGCACAGTCCTGGGAGCTCAGATTCTCTCAACAATGGTAAGGGGGAGAGTCTTAAGATGGCAGGGAAAGCTTTTTGTATTATACTTTTTAAAGGAAGATGGTGCTAGATTGTGGCGTTAAAAAGACCCAGGTGATTATGAAGAGTAAATGATAAAGTATGGCAAGGATTCAGTACCTGGCATGTTCAAGAAATACTGTCCAATTCATGGATAATGAGATTATTTGTGATTTTGTTGTTTTTAACTCTCTATGTACTGGATGATGATCAAAGAATGGTTGTTAAAGTCACCCTGGCTGAATGTCCTAGGAACCCTCATGTACATCACATTTATTCTTCAGTGGTGGTAGCCCTGAAAATCTATAAGTGTTCCCTCACCTTCCCTTCTTTCCTTCCCACTTCCCATCCAGGAAATACCATTTGTCGACCTCTGTCTGGAGGCCTTTAGTTTGTTTTGTTTTTTTATGATTTTATTTATGTATTTATTTGAGATACAGTGAGAATGAGTGAGAGAGAGCGAGCCCAAGTGGGGTCGGGGTAAGGGGAGAGGGAGAAGCAGGCTCCCAGCGGAGCAAGGTGCCCAATGCAGGACTTAATCCCAAGACCCTGGGATCACGACCTGAGCCAAAGGCAGACGCTTAACTGTCTGAGCCACTCAGTTGCACCTGGAGGCCTTTATAAAAAGTTATACTATACCAGGCGAGGTTGTCCCGTCTTGCCTTTTCTCATCCTGAAGCAGCAGAGATATGAACAACTGTTCTCTCAATCCAGGGTACATGCAGGAGGCCACAGCTTTTTCCTCAAAAGTATTTCATCACATTCATCTAGGAACTGAAAAGACAGCCTCTATATAAGGGGCCATCTGTGATCAGACTTTGTCCCCACCCACCCATTTCCAGCTCCCTCTTTTCACCAGGGAGAATGAATCTCTTATTACAACAGACCCTAGCATGTTCGACGATGACAGCTCTTAGTCTAAAAAAGACTTCAAAAAAAAAAGAGGCGAAGACATTGGTAACCAAAGGATCCCACTTCCCACCCCTCCCACAGAGGTGATTCTTTTTTTTTTTTTTTTTAAGATTTTTTATTTATTTGACAGAGAGAAACACAGCCAGAGGGAACACAAGTAGGAACAGTGAGAGAGGGAGAAGCAGGCTTCCCGCCGAGCAGGCAGCCAGATGTGGGGCTCGATCCTGGGTTTCCGGGATCATGACCTGAGCCAAAGGCAGTCGCTTAACCAACTCAGCCACCCAGGCGCCCCCACACAGAGGTGATTCTTGAGGCAACTGTGGATTAGCAACATTGTGTGGGGTATCATAGCAAGACACCAGGATACTTGTAGTTGCAATGTGATCACTTTCATAAAAATGCAAAGCTCGGAGCACCTAGCTGGCTCAGTCAAAAGAACACGTGATTCTTAACCTTGTGGTCAATGTTTCTACACATTGGGTGTAGAGGTTAACAGTCAGTCCATCCATTAATTGATACACATACACAAATGTACGAACAATGTTAAAGCTCATCTTCAGGTATCCCTTACCATCTGAACCTTCACAGATGGTCCCCATCACAACTTGAAGAAACATCCAGAATTCACCATCCAAATCACGAACCTTCCCCCAGTCATTCTGCCTGTGTTTAGGTGAGAGGCATATAGTGCAGGGAGAGGCTCTTCTCTAGCCCCAGTGGCAGGCCTTCTTGGGGACATTTAAACATGGCTCTGTATTACCTTCTATTTATCTTTTTAAGTGTCTTCATTTATGCATAATATACATATTTCATATTTTTATTTACTATTTATTTCTCTTATATCATGTTTGTTGAAGTGTAGAAAGAAAGTGTCATTCATGTCCTAAATAATCATGCGATTCAAAATGTGGACCAAAACCATTTCAAAACCAGTTTGTTACTGGACCATGATCATACAAGGGGCCTGCCACAGCATGTACTGGGTGCTGTTTGCTTACTTTGACAAGAGTCCTCTCCATTAAGCAGTGTGTTTAACAGACACGCTGGTTGTGCATTCTGGCCTCAGTTCCCTATCTCTTTATGGACCATAGCGTTTTGCAAAGTAGCAGTTGGAATAGCACTATTCTACACTCGGCAGTGTTCTTAGACATAGCACACGGATGTACCAGTGACTTTTAAATAATTAGATAATTCGTGGTTTGTGGGTTTTGGGTGTTGTTTTTTTTTTTTTGATAATTCGTGTTTTAAATGTTTGGGGTATGCAGAAACCGCTTGTGGATTATTTATTTAAGTGTTTTGTATTTAATTATTTTGGTGAGTTGGAGAGAAATGGACCAGAGACTGGATAGCATTATTACTTTTCCCATTTAAAATAATGAAATAGTTTCCCTCTATTTGAACATTGGTGATTCCAAATATTTTCAGGGATAAATTTGGTTCAGACAACAAGGGATATATTTTGGTATTCCATTTAAGGATGCAAAAATAAGTAGGAAAAGCATAAGGAAAAAAAATAATCATCATAGAGATCAAAAGAATGGTTTTTTCTCAGGGTGTGGGGTGGAGGCTATGGATGATGGAGTACAGAGTGAGCATTCATCATCTTTACCAGCTCTTCTGAGGATAGGATTGTAGGTCTGACTAGCATCCTTTTAAACATTGCTGTGGCTTAACTATTACTCATCCCTTGGGGATTTGGGGTTGCTGGAAGTGTCTTTCTTGACTTGAAGGTTTATGGTTGTTCATTTTATAATTTTTTTCACCAAACCGTGTGTTAATATTTTTATGAACTTGTTAGTCATCTAATCCAAATGAAATGAGTTTCAGAAACCATGAATAGAGTAGTTACTGAAAAAATTTAAAAAAATATTATCCAGAACTGAAAGGAAATATTCCAACTTGAATCAGTCTGCCAATTAAACAACATTGTGGAAGAAACATGTATCGCTTAGTATCATTGAAAGTTAGAAGATAGCTCTGAAGGAAAGTCATTTTAACAGAATTCTATGCTAGATCTGGGGTGTCTGCATGGTGCAGTAGGTTGAGCATCTGACCCTCAATTTCGTCTGGGCTGGGTCTTGCCATTATGGAATGGAACCACCTTGTGGGGCTCTACACTGGGCATGTAGTCTTGGGATTCTCTCTTCTTTTCCTTCTGCTGCTTCTTCCTAGTTTTGAGCACACTCTTTCACTCTCCAAAATAATTGGTCTTTTAAAAAATCCATACTAGGTCAAAACCATCAAATTTTTGATTAACAACCTGCAGTTTTTCAAAAAACATACCTTCTAGGGTGCCTGAGTCGCTGAGTTGGTTAGGCATAAGGCTCTTGGTTTCATCTCAGGTCATGATCTCATGGGCCCTGAGATTGAGCCCCATGTTGGGCTTTGTGTTCAGTGGGGAGTCTGCTTGACGGTTCTCTCTCTCTGCCCCTCTACCCACTGGTGTGCACTCGCTCCTGCACTCACATGTGCTCTCTCTCAAAAATAAATAGATCTTTTAAAAAAATGTACCCACTATATACTCTTTATCATGGTATCTCCCACAGTTGAGTAGGATATACCCTAAAAGAGGGAAGTAAACCAGCGTGGAAGACATGGAATTGGTTAAACAAGACCCATCTTAAGAACAGAAGGAGGAGGGGCGCCTGAGTGGCTCAGTTGGTTAAGCGACTGCCTTCGGCTCGGGTCATGATCCCGGAGACCCCGGATTGAGTCCCACATCGGGCTCCCTGCTCGGCGGGAGGCCTGCTTCTCCCTCTCTCACTCTCCCTGCTTGTGTTCCCTGTCTGGCTGTGTTTCTCTCTGTCAAATAAGTAAAATCTTTTAAAAAAAAAAAAAAAAAACAGAAGGAGGGGTGCCTGTTGGTGCCAAGCTCAGTTGGTTAAGCAGCTACTTCTGGCTCAGGTCATGATCTCAGGGTCCTGCCATCAAGGCCCCAGGTCAGGCTCCCTGCCCAGCGGTGAGTCTGCTTCTCCTTCTCCCTCTGATCTCTCTGGCTCTCAATGTCTCTCAAATAAATAAATAAAAATTATGAAAAAGAAGGAAATCCTTAGCCTGGTGAGGGAGGGTCTTAAGCAACAGGGTATAACAAATCTGAGGTTGGAATAGCCTGGAAGCTTGCTGGAGATTTCAAGAAAATGAAATTTATAAAATATTTATACAATAGAAAGAGAAGTTGAGATTGAATGAGAAATAATTACATGAGAAATTTACCACATGACTAAACAAGACAATTGTTAACTTAAAAATGGGTTCAAGAAGATACAAAGATTCATAGACTGAAACACGTGACTCAGCTGTGATTGGTATTTACATTCAGTACTGTGAATGTTGACTGCTGCTGTAGTTTGAGTATCTGTATCTGGGGGAATGGAAGGGGAAGAAATTGTGAATGTATCTGGGGTGAAGTGGGGTTGGGGGCTAAAAGAGTGAAATGGCTGGTCAGTCTGTAATGCCCACAGTGGAAAAATCAGGATATAGCCGTACCAGAAGAAAGACATTTCACCAGTGTTACAGTAGAAAAGACGTAAGATCAGCAGAGGGGTGGTCCTCCCAGTACAGTTTGGAAGACCTTACTCATGAATGCTGGGTTCTAAATCAGGCGCTTTTCTTAAGTGGTTAATCCTAGGTGTCCATTAGATTCCACCTGGGCACATTTGGAAAATTGCTGATCCCCTGTCCCTGTGTCAGGATTCTGTTCTAATTAGACTGAGATGGGACCTGGGCTCCCAGAGTTGAGAACCATCCCTTTATGTATCCCAGAGCTGTCTCATCGGGTGAGAACCATTTTTTAGTTAGAATTACATGGCTCATTATACAAAATAGAGAAACTTAGAATTTATTAGCTCCTCATCCCACCCTGAAGAATTTTGAAATGTATCTGAGAATCCTGTTACAGCTTTGTATTATTTCTTAGAAAATATAAGTTCATATTATACATGTTCTCACATCATTAAAGATTTTACAAATATAATTTAAAAAACTTTAGAACATTCTATGATATAAATATACTACAGTTTCTTTATTCCATTTTTGTTGAACATTATTTTTTGCTCGTTTTATTTTTGTTTTTCAGTGAATAATGCAGTATTTTAAAAATATTTAAAATCTTTTTGTGTAATGATTTTTCAGACATCTTGCATTTTTCCCTTAGGATGCATTCTTAGCTAAAATTAATAGGTTGTGAATATAGCTATTTTTGTTCATTTGATCTTGTTTTTGTTTTTGTTTTTTCCCACACCCCCACCCCATCTTGGTTTGTTTTGATGGATGAGATAGCTAATATTTATGGAATCAAATCCATCCCTTCCTTTTATAGTTTGTTCCTTTACTTTGATTCCCATCCAGTGTACAACAGATTTCATCTACGTTATATTCAAGTCTGTATGTTAGGGTATTAACTATCTAACTTAAAATTTCCCAAGTCATTTAAATTTTCCTACCATCACATAATGAATACCTATCTTTATTTTGTTATTTTTTTATTTTGTTTAAAGATTTTTATTTATTTATTTGACAGAAACACAGTGAGAGAGGGAACACAAGCGAGAGAGGGAGAAGCAGGCCTCCCACCGAGCAGGGAGCCCGATGCGGGGCTCGATCCCAGGTCTCTGGGATCCTGACCTAAGCCGAAGGCAGTCGCTTAACCAACTGAGCCACCCAGGTGCCCCAATACCTATCTTTAGATACTGAAATGAAATATTTATCTGATGCTCCATTTTGTTAAATACTTCAGTTTTCTTCATTGATCTTTCTGACTATATTAATTATTAATTTTAGTAATAATAGTTTATCTGGGCTCTTTTATTGTGTTCTAGCCTGTGTTAAACCTTTCACGTTTGACAAATGGCAAACTGAGGCCTAAATAAATTAAAAAGTTGGCCAAAATGGTCTCATTATTAGTAAATCAGTATTGTTAAGTATGGCTTTCTAGAACCAGTACACACTCTAATGCCATTAGGTTCTACCACTTCCCAGTACAATATCAAAATTATTACAGCATTAGAATGTGTTTTAATATCTGGCAATGTTAGATCCACTTTATTTTCTTGGATATTTTAACTTGTTTATTCTCTAAGTTTTTTTTAAATGGATTGCA
The DNA here is from genome assembly GCA_004023965.1 of Spilogale gracilis. Taxonomy (NCBI): domain Eukaryota; kingdom Metazoa; phylum Chordata; class Mammalia; order Carnivora; family Mephitidae; genus Spilogale; species Spilogale gracilis. The sequence goes on from PITA01009895.1 coordinate 43,826, forward strand.
TGTAAAAAGGGCAAGCAATATGGAAAACCTATAAATTGTGAAAATCCTGCTGCCATCAGACTTTTTCTCTCCTGCTCCCCTAGGCTCATTTATTAGCAAATTAGTCTATTCTTATAGAATTTTCTGTACATAGGGGCACCTGGGTGGCTCCGTCATTAAGCATCTGACTTCAGCTCAGGTCATGGTCCCAGTGTCCTGGGATCGAGCCCTGCATCAGGCTCTCTGCTTAGCCAGAAGCCTGCTTCTCCCTCTCCCACTGCCTCTGCTTTTGTTCCCTTTCTTGCTGTGTCTCTGTCAAATAAATAAATAAAATCTTTAAAAAAAAATAATTTTCGGGGTGCCTGGGTGGCTCAGTTGGTTGAGCGACTGCCTTCGGCTTAGGTCATGATCCTGGAGACCCGGGATCGAGTCCAACATCGGGCTGCCTGCTTCTCCCTCTCTCACTCTCACTGCTTGTGTTCCCTCTCTGGCTGTGTTTTCTCTCTGCAAATAAATAAAATCTTTTAAAAAAATTTTTTTTCTATACATATACTTAGAGAGCATTTTTTCCAATTTCTTATTGAAGTTTATCAGACATACAAAAACATTAAAAGAGCATGCATTTGTCCTGTACCTAGATGCACCTGTTTTTCACATTAGGCCATATTTGCTTTATCCCATTATAGACGGGTAGGTAGGTAGGTATACTCTCTCTACTCTCTCCCAAACCATCATGACACACATCCTTTTTTTTTTTTTTTTTTTTTTTTTTTTTGACTATTCATTTATTTGACAGAAAGCGAGATCACAAGTAGGCAGAGAGAGAGAGGAGGAAGCAGGCTCCCTCCCGAACAGAGAGCCTGATGTGGGCCTTGATCCCAGGACCCTGAGATCATGACCTGAGCCGAAGGCAGAGGCTTGACCAACTCTGAGCCCAGGCGCCCGACACACATCCTTAAATGTTCTGTTTTATTTCTCCTAAGAACTAGAACATTCTCCTACATAACCACAATACCACTCGTGGCCCATTTCTTATTTATTTATTTATCTATCTATCTACCCATCTATCTATTTATTTATTTATTTGACAGAGATCACAAGTTGGCAGAGAGGGAGGCAGAGAGAGAGGAGGAAGGAGGTTCCCTGCTAAGCAGAGAGCCCAATGGGGCCTCCATCCCAGGACCCTGAGATCATGACCTAAGCCGAAGGCAGAGGCTTTAACCCACTGAGCCACCCAGGCGCCCTTGTGGCCCATTTCTAACCAATTATCTAGCCAATTATTTGCATTTTCTCTCTTGCCTTTGATACAGTAGCCTCTGAGACTCTGGTTTTCTTGTTGAACCCCCTGAAATCCTGATTTCTGTTCATTTCTGGGTTAGAAGTATAAACAGCTATCTGACTTCTGGAAATACCATGAAAATGTCTCTAGTTTCCCACTGTGTTCTGAGTAAGCAGGGAAGTTCCTTTAAGGTCAAGTGCATCTCACCTTTTACATCTGTCAGAAAAATAAAATACTGGGACAGGTAGATACAAAGGATATGACCAACACATATGATAACTGAAATTATATGGCATTTCCTTGATAGGTCAGACAGGACTTCTCCCACATCCCCAGAAGTAAACAAGTGTTTCTTGTATCGTGTAATACCAATGGTAGCATGCCTACACATTCAAACCATTTTTCTCACTGGTTTTCCTTAAGATTCAATTGAAATTGATCCACTGCCTTCTTTAGCTTGTGTCACTTTGCTTTTTCTGATTCTAGATTTTTCCCTATATTTATTTCATGATTTCATGACTCTCATCCTTGAGTCTCTATGTGTTTGACATATGACTACAGAAATTAGGAATCTCAGCCTTGTTGAAGAGAGCCCTTCCGTTTGCTTTTTATTGACAGTAGTAGCGCTTCCTAGAGAGCCCAGTGTGGCAGAAAGTATTAGTAGTATCAGTATTTTAAACCTGTGGAGTTTCTTCTTGGGGTGATGAAAATGTTCTGAGAACTAGGTAGTGAGGGTGGTTGTACAACATCGTGAATAAACAAAATGTCAGTGTGAATTACACACTTTAAAGTGATAATTTTATTTGTATTTTACATGATTTTAAAAAAACCTCATTATCCCCTCCTAGCTCTCTGGGGAATATAGAAGTAGGTTCTTTGTGCTAATAGCTCCTGGAATGGGAGAGATTCCCTCCCTGTCCCAAACCAGTTCACATCCAGTTGCCAGGCATTCTCTTGAGGAGTAGCTATTTTATAAAGCCCCTCTGGCAAACATTTCATGCCAGGCTGCCCTCCCCTACCATACTGACTCTCCCCCTGATTCCTCTTTGTACCATGGATGGTGAGTATTGAGAACATAAAGTCTGCTTTTCAGATCAGCCTCAGTAAAGCATAAGGAAATGAGGAAGTCTGCTGGGATTGACGCATTACGAAAAAGAAAATTTAGTGGATCCACTTCTTACAAAGTATTATATCTTAGAATCACAAAGAAAAGTGTGTGTGTGTGTGTGTGTGTGTGTAAAAAATCATCCACCCTTGTGCCCTTTGTAGCAACCCTCAGGGGTGCCTTTTTAGAGTATATTTGAAATGCACTGTTCCAGATCAGAGTAGTTTCTTTATTACTTTTTATTTGTTTATAAGTGTTTTAAGAAATTTTAAAGGAAACCTCTTTAAATCACATGTAAAAGTTCAGAGTTGCCAAGAAACAAAAGCCATATTGTCTGACATGTCTACAGAACAGTTGATGGAGACCTGTGCTTGATGGGGATGGTTACATTGGACAGCAATACCCACACACATCTATTCACATAAGTACCTGTCTGTTGTTATATTTACATTTTAGGGAGTATCTTAAAAATACATACATGCTTATAGAGAAAAAATAGGACATATAGATAAAAGAAGAAAGTAAAGATCACTTTTAATCTCACTACTTTGAACTGAAATACTGTTACTGTTTGAGGTGTGTGTGTTTTAAAACTAAACATTAAGTGTACTTTTTTATAATCTGATTTGATTCCTTATCAGAATGTTTTTTGCACTAAATGAAGATATATCTTTGAGTCTTTCTAAATGGCAAGTGAAAGGGCTGATTTTTCATTAAAATTTTTCATAAAAATAGAACATGTTGGTTATAGACTGCTTCTAACCCTGTGTTATTTATCTCTTCTGTAGATTCGCAGCGGGAATTCAATAGTAGGCCAGGAACAGGATATGTACCTGTGGAGTTTTGGAAAAAAACCGGTACGTATCTGCCAGCTTCTGGGTCACATGTACTCACTAATTTGTGTGAGTGGGAAGCACATGTTTGAGGGAAAGGTGGTTGGCTCATAACTTTATCCTCAGTACTCTAGGCTGCTGCCTCTCCCCTTGCAGCTTTCGCATACACTTGGACTGTGTCTCATGTTAATTTGCAGGTGAAGAATTTGGAATGACTTCCTACAGTCCATCTAAGTCCCTTTGATACCCTTCTGCTGGGTCATTCTTAGGCAGTAAATAACCAGTTTTCCTTCCCTATTTATATGGCTTATTTCTGAGTATATAGCTCAGTTCATTTCGGCCTGTTGTCTTCACTTGAATCTACACATATTCTGTTCACACACTATCACGTCTGGTTCATTCTGGCTTTGGAATAGCCCTCCACTCTTCCTTTCACCCTCATTGTCCCCAGCTTTTTCAAGACTATTCTAGGTGGGCCTCATTTTCTAGAAGACTAAAGGAGGCTGGGTCTGCCTATTGGGGTAAGATAGTGAGTGAAACTAACCTCATATCCCTAATTCTGTCCTTGTCCAGACACAAGCCTTCTTTTCCTTCTAGGCTCCCTTTTCCAGAATCATTTTTTTGTAGTCCAGTACAGTTCTTATTTTTTTTCTTAAGATAAGATTTACTTCTGCAAAAGTTAATGCTTGCCCTTCATAAAAGACTCTTTTAGCGGCATCATGATCATTATAAACAGACAAAAGGTATATGAGCAAATTGTGAGAAATACAAATAAAGCATACTGTGAAATGTTCGTTCTAGTAGTAGGCAGTGTCGGAAAATATAAGATAAAGCAACCTTAATCGAATAGCCCCCAGAGTCTTTTTGACATTTATTTGTTGACCTGTTTTTTTTTTTAAAAAAGATTTTATTTATTTATTTGACAGACAGAGAGAGATCACAAATAGGCAGAGAAAGAGGGGTAGCAGGCTCCCCACTGAGCAGGGAGCCCGAAGCGGGTCTCGATCCCAGGACCCTGAGATCATGACCTGAGCTGAAGGCAGAGGCTTAACCCTCTGAGCCACCCAGGCGCCCCATGTTGACCTGTTTTTAGAGGACCTTGTTAATGACTCTAAATAATTCATTAGAGATTTATATATATATGAAAATATTATGTGTGATCAGCCTTGGATATGTGCAGAGCTTTTAAAGATTTTATTTTATTTTTATTAAAGATTTTATTCATTTATTAGAGTATGAGAGAGCATGTGCCAGGGGGTAGAGGGAGAAGCAGGCTCCACACTGAGCTGGGAGGCTGACCCTGGGACCATGACCTGAGCCACTGAGGCGCTCCAAGATTTTATTTTTAGCATGGGGCTTGAGTTCACAACTCAAGTCGAGAGTTGATGCTCTGTTGACTGTACCCCAGTACATGCAGATTTTTAAAATCATTCCTGTTTCATGCCTTTGAATTCTTCCTCTCAAAATCATATGATCCAGACTTAGCCACACAAATTATTTAAAAAAACAAAAATATGTATAATCAGATTTTTTTAGTATATTCTATGTGAATTTATAGGGTGACACCAGAAAATAATTATTTTGCCATTAAAAATAATTTGGGGGGGGCGCCTGGGTGGCTCAGTTGGTTAAGCGACTGCCTTCGGCTCAGGTCATGATCCCAGAGACCCGGGATCGAGTCCCACATTGGGCTCCCTGCTCGGCGGGAGGCCTGCTTCTCCCTCTCTTACTCCCCTTGCTTGTGTTCTCTCTCTGGCTGTGTTTCTCTCTGTCAAATAAATAAATAAAATCTTTTAAAAAATAAATAAATAAAAAATAAAAATAATTTGGGGATACCCGGATGGCTCACTCAGTTAAGTTTTCAACTCTTGATTTCAGCTCAGGTCATGATCTCATGGGTTATGGGATCAAGTCCCGAGACAAGCTCCACACTCAGCGGGGAGCCTGTTTGAAGATTCTCTCCGTCTGCCCCTCCCCCTGCTCACGCTGTCTTTCTCTCAAATAAGTCTTTTTTTAAAAAGATTTTATTTATTTATTTAACAAAGAGAAACACAGCTAGAGAGGGAACATAAGCAGGGGGAGTGAGAGAGGGAGAAGCAGGGTTCCTGCCAAGTAAGGAGCCCGATGCGGGGCTTGATCCTGGGACCCTGGGATCATGACCTGAGGCTAAGGCAGACGCTTAATGACTGAACCACCCAGGCACCGCTCAAATAAATCTTAAGAAAAATAATAATTTGGGAAACTACATAGTAACATGGAAAAACCTTTGCCATTGGAAATGGGAAATTCTAATTCCAAGAAGTGGAATAGAATTATGGGAAATGAAGAAAGCAGTTGTTAAGGTAGAGAGAGATTACCATGCACAAGCTCTCCTTGATCACTAGTGATTTCCTGCTTCGGGGGTACCTTTGGTTAACTATTGTTAAGAGCCAGACTTTGGTGTTGAACTCTCTGGATTTGAGTCCTTCCTCTGCTTTGGTGTCATCTGTGACCTTCAGTGACTTAGCAAGGTAGTTATTCAAGCTGTGACTCTAACTGATTGACCCTTAGCCTGAGAGGATAAAATATACGTTGGGACATAATTGACTCAAGACACCTCTCTGGTATCTTATCATAAGAGTCTTTTGAAGGGTAGCAGTGGTGGGCCACACAGGACCTGTGTGGATACCAGAGTAAAGGAAGCATGGAGTTCACTCTCCAGTCAACTCAGCAGCATACTGGTCCTTTGGAGTGAAAACAGCTTTTCTTAAGGCTGGAATGATAAGATGAAAAGATGTTGGATGACATCCTAGAACACTTTATTTAGATCTTCTTTAAGCCTAGACCATGTGAAAGAACCAAGCCATAAAAGAGTTTTCTTAGGCTTTTGGGTTTTCCAGTTTTGTGGACCCAAGAAGGTCGTGACTCACACTGGGTCTTGGAGATGAGGCTCGATGCGTAGTATGTGCCACTTGGAGTGTACATTCTGTAGAAACCAAGCAGGATGGTGGTGATGGGTGGAAGTGATCAGGAACCAAGTGGGGTAATACTGATTGTGGACAGAGTTTTGGAAGCCCAGGTTCCCGGTATGCCCAAATCTATATCTTCAGCCCACGTTGCTCTGCTCTGTTCAGTTTTCTATACCTAACTGCCTCCTGGCCATTTGTACTTGAGGTCCCAGAGGCACTTTAGTCTTCTCACTTGCCTCAGATGGCATTTTGCTTATTATCTGTTTCATTTCATAGCACTATAACTTTTCACTTTCACCGCCAGACCCTTAGGTGCCTCCAGCCTCATTCTGCCTTATCCTTTCCTTTGTGCCACTTGCTCCTCCCTAAATTCAGAGTCTCATCTATCAGCTGGATTTCTACTGACCCAACCTCTTGCAGGCTATCTCTCCCTTCAGGCTTTTATCCTTATATAGAACCTTTCAGGAGTTCATGTTTTCTTTGGAAAAAGAGCCAAAGTCCTTCGCATGGGATGTGAGACTTTGCGAATATCATTTCCACCTACCATCTCAACCAAAACACATTTTCTTGATCTTCCCTGCCACTTGTAGAGCTGACCACTTTTCTCTTTGGAACTCTTATCTCTTGTACTGACATATGTCATGGATATGTACATATGTACACCTTTGTACTTTGATCACAAGCATTTAAGTGAAAAGGACTACGTCCCAGTCCTCTCAAGTATCCCCAGCCCTTAGCACAGTGCCTCCCACCATCTGCACACCCAACAAATGAGTACATGGACAAGTGAATATAAGAATAAAAGTGAATGTGTATGTATTTTGTTTTTTTTTCTTAGATTTTATTTATTTATTTGACGGAGAGAGATCACAGGTAGGCAGAGAGGCAGGCAGAGGGAGGAGGAAGCAGGCTCCCTGCTGAGCAGAGAGCCCGATGCGGGCCTCGATCCCAGGACCCTGAGATCATGCCCTGAGCCAAAGGCAGAGGCTTTAACCCACTGAGCCACCCAGGCACCCTAAAGTGAATGTGTATGTCATATGTTAAGCCCTGTGTATTTTTGGAAAAGTCGCCTTGTTTCAGCTGCATGTCTTCTTACAAGTGATAGGGAGTGGGAGGGAAAAGATTTCTCGGCCAGTTGATTTTACTGTCACTTTCTTCTAGAAGAAGCTGTGAATAAGGTGAAAATTCAGGCCATGTCAGAAGTACAGAAAGCCGTTGCTGAGGCAGAACAAAAAGCCTTTGAAGTGATTGCAACCGAGAGAGCTCGAATGGAGCAAACCATAGCGGACGTCAAACGGCAGGCCGCTGAAGATGCCTTCCTCGTCATCAATGAGCAGGAAGAGTCAACCGAGGTCAGAGTTCTGTTAGCCCTGGGGGCTGAGGGGTTGGGGGGCAGGGCTGAGGCAGCTGTCATCACTGAGCCCCCTGTTTTCTTCTTAAGTGCTAGGCAGTTAAGAGAAAACAGCAGCTCTTAAACGAGACAATTATCATTTTTAAAAGGTTTTTATTATTATTTATTTGACCCAGGGCCCAGCACACAGTGATGTTTCTGTACAGGACACTTGTACCACAGTGAGGACAAAAGTAAAACTGAAAAGAAAAAAAGATGACAAAAACATAACAGTCCTTTGGAATATAATAAATTTCTTCTGTAATTTTCATTTCAGTCATGAAATGACTTTGAGATAAACTTTGAGTCCTGAAACAAGCCTATTTCTTTATGTAGGCAGATCCATCTACCCGTTGAGACATAAAGACATAAAGAATTGGGGGTTTCGTTGGTCTGTTTTGTTTAAGCAGCAGGAATGTTGCTGCCTTAGTCTGTGTAAATGATGCCCTGAAGTTCAGTAGCGCAGCGCAGTGGTCAGGCTTCCCCCGGCAGCTGAAGGCCTCACGGAGGATGTAGGAAAGTTCCTCCTAGCACCCCAGCAAGGACTCTGAACTGTGAGGAAATAGTTCCATTGACCCTCTTCTTGTCCTTCCCTCCCCTTACTTTTTCTTTAGAATTGCTCAAAAACAACATCTCTGTTTCTGTTGTGTGGATTTAATTCTCTGTCTGTAGCCATCCATATCTGTTCATATTTACCTGCTTTTATATCTGTGTTTATCTTTGACTGCATCTGCCTCCAAAAAGTGAGTGGAACATTTTGACTAAGAGCATGAGTTTCTGATCTAGACTGTGTGGTTTAAATCCTAGCTCTCCATTTATAGCATTGTGCTGTGAAGGACCTGTAATTTTAAAGTTTGTTTGTTGTTGTTTTTTAAGATTTTATTTATTCACTTGAGAGAGAGTCAGCACAAGTAGGCAGAGCAATGGGCAGAGGGAAAGGGAGAAGCAGGCCCTCTACTGAGCAGGGAGCCCAGTGTGGGGCTCCGTCCCAGGATCCTGGGATCATGACCTGAGCCAAAGGCAGACGCTTAATGACTAAGCCATCCAGGTGCCACAGTACCTGTAATTTTAAACAATGCACAAAGTGACCTATAGGTGAGGCACACACCAGCACCCATCCCAGCAAACTTTCTTTCCACAACAGGTTTAGGATAGCAGAACCGAAGCTATCAATTAGTTTGCATTAGACCAGAAGGGATGAATTCCCCTTATTTTCATCCAGAAAATTCTGCATGAAGTCCAGCCGGCGTTTGTGGGGTTTCTTATTCATTCTCTGAGAAGTGGAATATAATAGAAGGAGCCCAGAACAGGTGGTGAGGAACCCTGAGTTTTAGTCCCAGTTCCCCCTCACACTGGCAGCATTCTTTTAAGGACTCTGTTTCCTTCTCTGTATAGTGAGCTTTTAGCAGCCACTGTCCTGCTGGTCTTAAAATTTTTACAAAATACAATGAGATCGAGATCGTGGTTGTGGAAGTACTTTTAAATGGCAGTGTCCTGTGTAGACAAAGGATTTTGTTACGGTGTAAAAACATACATATATAAGCTGGGGAAGCTCCTGCTCTTTCCAAACAGCTGCCTCCTCTGAGGCCAGACTCCACAAGTCTCCCCTGTAATGCCTCCAGCAAGGAATTTAGTGAGAGGTCCCCTCATCTCTGCCACAGGGCACCTTCTGTCCCTTGCCTGGATTTCCTTGCCAGCCTAATGGGCTAGCAGTTGATTGTAAGAAGGGGAGTCATTTCTCCTTTGGGCCAGGTTTGCAATAAGGTCAAGGGGGCCAGGGAAGGGTCCCAGGGATTTTGGCAAGTCCCAAGTTATTCTGGCTCCGGTAACCCCAAGCCACACTTAGAGTACAGGTATTCCTCACTTTTTTTTTTTAAAGATTTTATTAATTCATTTGACAGAGAGATGGCACAAGTAGGCAGAACAGAAGGCAGGGGGAGAGGGAAAAGCAGGGAGCCCGATGTGGGACTCGATCCCAGAATCCTGGGATCATGACCCAAGCCAAAAGGCAATCACTTAACCGACTGAGTCACCCAGGCGCCCCATCCCTACTTTTTGAAAGTCCACATTATGCCTACACTTTTAGAAGAGGCCCATCCATGGATGGTAGTACCTATTCTCCTACTTGCTGAAAGAGATCTTAAGAGGATTTTCACTTAATGAGAAAAGGCAAAAAGCAAAAATAGCATTCAGCTTTTGTTATGCAGTGAGGCCAGCACATGCCCCGAGCAGCAAGACTGCCCAAGCAAACTCCTTCCCGTGGAACTCTACTCTCAGCCGCAGGCTGTGAGAGCTTTGAGCTGGGTCTGTGAGCATCTGTGCTTTAATCTCAGTTTATTTTATGCATCCATTAGCAAAATGTATCTTAAGGAGAAGCCTAAGAGAAGTTATTTTTGGGGTCTGGGAACACTAAAAATTTTTCCATATAGATTAATGCTAATTGTTTCTCCACTTGACACCATTTTAGCTTATGAAACGTTTCATAGGAAGGCTCCACTTCCGGATAGCAGGAGAACCTGTAGTAATGGCAGGGACTGATGATCTGTGCTTAACAGAGGAAATTCTAGAATCAAATTGTGACTGCCCTAGCCAGTACTCAGGAGGTTTATAACCTTCTCCCGCTAGCTACGAAGGGCTGTTGGGCCATGTGTGTTCTTCCAGCCTTGCAAAATGCTGAGCTGAAGCGTGGCTGCAACAGTAAAAACACCTCTTGCCGTATGTCTTGGCAGAAAGCCTCGTGGTTGTCAGGGGAAAAAAAAGACAACAGGAAAAATAATCTATTATAAATATATAGTGGCAGCCAAGGTGAAAGTACTAGTGGTCTAATAACTGTCCTGGTTTGAGATGCTCTTGCAGGCTTGGACAGAGAGGGAGCAGGGGCTCTCCCGCTCAGCTGGGGCTGACCAAGAAGCTGACACATTGGCCTGTGTTTCCACGGTGGCTCCATGTAGGCAATAACCAGCTGATTTCTTCTGCACAAGTGATAATGTTCTGCCAGAGCATCATTTGGATTCAGCTTATCAGACTGGAAAGTACGACGTTCTCTGGAGTGTAGTTTGCTTGAGAATCTGTAAATGCACCCTGGGAAAGATGTCTGTTCTCTGTTCAGGTCCTCTGGTGTTGGTGCTGGACAAGTTTGGGCAGTCCCAGACTGTGTTTCCTGAGAAGCCTGTTGTGTTAGAATGGAGCCTACAGTTCTTTGTAAGCTCTTCAAAGCTAAACATGTACCTGGAGTATAGTATGGTCAGGGGTTCAGCTTCCAGGCTTTGTGTAGCCATGTAATCATTTTATAGCTTTAAGCACATCCCTGCCTACTGGCTGTCAGTGTCCCATCTGCAAAAGGTGGGCTAGGTGGCCCCAAGCACCTGTCTCCTGTTTTATACTTGAGTGAGCATCCAGATTTAATTGGGGACAGTGTCTATCTTCCCTGAGGGGATTATGGAGTGGTCAGGCCAGGCTTCAGATAGGCTTTCGCCCTGCTGGAGATGTGCTGTGGTGAGGGTGGGAGGCTGGCTAGTGCTCCGTTCCTTCCTGACACCTGAGGAAACCCTGCCTCTTCCTGGTAGTTTCCCCTGGCCAGTGCCAGAGGCTTTTTCTCTTCTGAGTGGGTCCTGGGGGCCTTGGGTGCAGGCTCCCTCGTGGAGTCCTCAGGGGAGCCTATGGAAGGAGACTTCGGGGCCAGGCGCTGGGAGCTGCACCAAGTGGCAGCCTTCTTCATGCTGCCGCTCTCCCCTCCTTAGTTGACCGGGCGATGCGCAGGGCTCTCTCTTCAGCAAGCCGTCTGCTGCTGCTTTCACACGACTGCAGCTCACAGTCCCACCCAAGTCTCACTGGCTTCCCACCTTCTGTCAGGATCCGTGCTTTTCCTGTCGGTGCTCTCTCTTCCTTGCCCGCTCCCCCTCCCCCAAATTTCTGCTAAAGCCCAGCAATACTTGCCCCTTCCTTGGCAAGTGCAGAGTAGCAGGAAAACTTCCAGGGCACTGAATTCTGACGTGTTGGGGGGGCTCCCTTAAACAGCCAGAAGTGGTCCTCTGACTCCCAGTCCACCTGTGACGAGACACATCACTGAAAAGAGAACGGGCACAGAAGTTGCACAACTGCCGGCACTCCTGGTCCCCTCGCAGGGGACTTTTTTTAAAGGATCGGGTGGTGTTGGGGAAATAGATCAAGATCATTCCTGTATTGAGAGCAGCAAGAGAAAAAACATTATCTAAACACACACGTGCATGTGTTGTGTCGGGAACCCTGGGGCAGAGCTTGGCTTGGTCACTGAGGATGAAATGTGAGTCAAAACCATGAGTAGGTGCCTTCGGCAGGAAGTGACAACTACCACCACCTTTCCCTGGCACCCTTCGTCTTGCTATCCTGCCAGCCCATGGCAGGCAGTCTGCCTCTTTTTACCAACAAAGGGAATTTGGAGAGGCGTGTGTGTGTCTGTCAAACATCAGCAAAGAGCAGTTGAAGTAGGACAAGCCCAGGTGTATGTAGCTCCAGATGCCGCCTTGTCCCCACACAAGATCCAAGCAGCTAACCCTTGCCTGTGTCTTGCAGAACTGCTGGAACTGTGGCCGCAAAGCCAGTGAGACCTGCAGTGGCTGCAACATTGCCCGCTACTGCGGCTCTTTCTGCCAGCACAAGGACTGGGAGCGGCACCACCGCCTCTGTGGCCAGAACCTGCACGGCCAGAGTCCCCACAGCCAGGGCCGGCCACTGCTCCCTGGAGGAAGGGGTTCTTCAGCCCGGTCCGCCGACTGCAGCGTGCCCAGCCCAGCTCTGGACAAGACCTCGGCCACCACCTCACGCTCCTCAACGCCCGCCTCTGTGACAGCCATCGACACCAATGGACTCTGAGCCGAGACTCCCTTCCCGCTGATGACCTCACAGCACAGCAGAATGTGGCGCAGGGGGCCTGACCGTTTGAACCAGTGCAATTAGCTGTTGGGTCATCAGCACAAAGTGAAGTGGAGGCAGGAAGAGTGCAAGCCCAAGCAGACACTGCTCCACGGTCTCGCTGGACACTTGCCCCGGTTTCCTGTCTGTTCTCGGGGGAGCTAGTGTGCCATCCTCCCTGCACATAGGCAGCCGGCCAGAGCTGCTGCCTCCTTCCTGGGCTTTCATGTTTGTTCCTGTCCCCGGTGAAACTGGCATGGCTGGCCCCTTTTCAGTGTAGACCACCAGCTCCCTTGCCTGCCTTTCGAGGCAGCAGAGACTGTCAGATGTGCCCGAAAAGGCTGGAGGCAGCTCACCCCGTATACTGCCTCCCAGTCCACCATCCTGCAGCAGAGGCCTGGAGCTGACAGCAGGCTGTGGAGGAGATCCCCTTTGACGGGGTAGCTCCTTTAGCCCCATTTCCACCCTCAGCAGATGCCACTGATGAGCCCCACAAGGACTTGGGCTGGCAAAAGCAGCACTCAGGACTCTCTCCTCGACCCTGCTGTTCAGACTTGTTAAGATTATCAGAAATCACAGGAAAGAAGTCACCATTTCACTAAAAGCACCTGTAATAATGAAAAACAAATAAAACTTCCTTCAAACATCACAGATCATTTTGGACAAGATTTTCCAAGCTGGCTTGCTACTTTAGTTTGGGACCTATTTTTTTCTCTCTTACTTGATTTTCCTTATGCAGAAAATAGTTTCCAGCGCATGGATTGGTCTGCGGGAGAATGAGACTCAGTTGTGGATAGTCTGTTCTCTCTGAGCATGTTGGCCAAACTAGTATTGTCAAATCATTGAATGGATGATCTGTCGGAAGTGCAGAACACTTTGTCACCGCTTGGCTGTTTGCACAGTCTGGTTCTGTGTCCCTTTTATCTGAGGCCGCGCATGTCCACATTACTGTGTGGATCTTCTCATGGTCTGTATTTGGCCCCTTTTAAGCTATGGTTGTCCCATAGGATGTGATGTATTGTGGCTAGGACTTGGTTCAGCAGTCAGGGCCTGGTCACATCTCAACAGCCTTCTTGGACCTGGAGTCATTTTTCAAACCTTGTCCATAATATATATTATGTCAGCTTATTATCAGGCATACAGTCTCGGTTATCTATTTGCTAGCTTCCCTCTTTGAGTAAGAAAAGTTCTGTGAAATGTGACAGCCATTTTGAGAGAGGCTTACCAATTTTTCTTCCCATGAGCTGGGAGTTTTCCAGATGTTTACCTGGCTCTCCAAAGAGGACATCAGCTATACCCCTTCAAAATGTTAGGAACTGCCACACACTCTTCGCTGCCAGGTGCATTTTGTTGGCAGCCCAGTGACCCTGATGCTCTCTCTGTCCACCTCCAGGCCTCCAGCACCTCTTGCCTCAAGGAATCAGTCGGAGTGAGTTGATTGGCCCTGCTCCAGCTGGTCCATGAAAGCCCAACTTTAGATGGCTACCTTCTGTGTGCCGACCAGAGTGAAAACAGTAGTCTCTGTCTCATCAAGGAAAAGGCATCGGCATAGTAGCGTTGTCCTCACAGACACCTGCAGCTTACTGTGAGAACTTTTAAGTCCCTAATTTACTTTACCTAAAGATTTTATACCTTACAAAGAAACTCACGCAAGGCACCTTTAAAATACCTGGATTTCTGTTGCATAAAGTATACCCAGAGAATGAATAATGTTACTTTATTGTGGAATTCCTTAAACTACAGCAATGGGTGGGGCATCCTGACTTTAACAGGAATGAAATGAGAACCCCAGCAGGACTTGCCTGCGTTTCCATTAAGACTTGGGGTGTCCCATGAGAAGGTGACAAAACCTGTCAATCAGCAAGAGGTCATCTCATGGCACCCACTGGATCTGCCTCAGTTCGCTGTCTTTCAATGGCAGGATGTCCACCTGGGCAGGTTCTTTACATCTTCAATGGCCACAAGACTACCCAGGGTAGCCCGTTTTTTTCTGGTTGGAATAAAGAGCCGAAACCAATTGTCTATGCATCAGGTGTCAGTTTCTGTAGCTAGGGTTTCAGTTTGGTGTGCAGGTCCTAGTTGACTGTTGGGGGCTGTGGCTCTAACAACAGCTGGGTTGCAGAGTTAGTGTGGGCTGTTCTAGACTGCTTTGCTCACGTGCTGCCCAGAGGCCAAGCTGAAAATCTGGGCAGTACCCCATGCTATAGTTCAGTTCTCAGACTTTTTTGCTATTAATTTTGGTCACTTTCACATGTAGGTGTCTAGGGCATCTCTTTAGATGTAAAGAATCACGTTCTTCATCATCCTCCTCTCTGAAATTTTCCTGTTCTCTGACGGGGAGGAGAGGCACTGTCTTGGGGTGGAGCAGGGGGAGGGATTTAAGGCGTTGGAGTGAGTCCAGCTTCCCACTTGGTTTCCACTGTTTTCCCATCCCAGCTGCCAGGTTTGGAGTACAGGTTCAGGCTTCACTTTCATGTGGTTAGACTTCAAATGTTTTGATATGATCAGGCTGCATAGAGGACCAACCTTGATAGTTAATATTTGGGAGGACAAAAAAAAAGACCAAGGAGATCAAGATTAAAGGTCTTGTCAGGGCAGCCCCATTGCTTTGATACTATTGTAGAAATGAAAGGCGAATGCAACACGTCACGTGCCTGCCCACCCATCAGAGCACATTTGGAGGATGAGACCTGTGCTCAGCATCACCCACTGAGGGACACTGAGGAGTGATGGGACTTCACTGTCCTCGGCGTGCAAAGAACGGTTACAGGAACCAGAGAAGGCTGAAGTGGCCGAACTGGGAGCCATGTTTAAATGCTCTAAGGGATGCTTGAGGGCTGGATCTTCATACCCTCCATCTTCCTTTGGGTCCCCACCACCTGCTTCATGTCTGACTGACTCCATTCAGTGGTGAAAATGGACTTGGTTAATTATACCTGCTCAGGAATAGGCAGCCCACCCTGTGACTTGTGTGAGGGGACTTGCACTTTGGAGGGTCCCTGCAGCTCCAGGGTGTTCATCTAGCAGCTGTGCTCAGGAGGTCACAGAGCACATGGATCTTGGACAGTGCGGAGTCATGCATATCTTAGTGCATCTAAGTCTGGAAACCAGACACACCTACCCAGCACAGATGGGTGCTGTGTTGGCTACAGTGCGGACATCTTTGCCCAGTCTGTGCCTGTTAGTCCACCAGGAGCTCCTCACTTCTTGGTGTCAGCATGCGCAGCTTCAACCTCTAGACATAAAATGTACACTTTACTCTGTATGGCCTTGTTCCAAAGTCAGATTGATCCCCGGGACTGTCACCTGCTTGCAGAGGGTGTCACCCTTGTGGGTAGTTGCAGCAAGTGGAGGTGAAGGTTCAGCAGCACTAGTGGAATTGTTTGGTAGTTAACTCTTCATAATCAAAGTATCAGTAATGACCAGGTAGCCGTGTGTCCTGGAAACTGTAGAAGGGATTATGGATTGAATAAATCACTGAAAATAGAATACATCTTCGAAGCTTCTTCAGAACTGGTGTCAGAACCAGGTCAGTAGACCAAGCCAACTTAGATCTCGGGGTGGGGGCTTGGTTTGGTTTTTGTTGTGTTTTGTTTTCGGTTTGGTTTTTTAAGCTATTTGCAGAGAACTGGGTGGTGGCATGTTTGAACCAAATGTAAGAAAAGCCAGAGCGACCTGGACTGTTCCAGCGTGGGCCAGAGTGCCAGCGTGTCCAGGGTAGGATGGGGGGCTAGGCGAGCTGCTGAGTAGGCCCTTCCAGCTCTGAGTGTCTAGTTCTTGTGAAACCAAAACATTGATTACCTGCCTCTTTGCCCATGTGCGTTGACGTGCTCATTTCCAAAGATGATGGTGCAGGTGACCTTTTCCATCGTGAGTCAGAAGGTTAGGAGGCCTGAGGGTGGACCTTGCATCCCCCATGCCTTCTGTGGCCCCAGAAGTGGCACTTCCTGTGGAGACCCCATCTGGTCCAGCCCACAGCTGCCCAATGTACACTCATTGATGCTTATACCAAATAGGGCGTGTGTGGCTGGCGGCTGGCAGAGGGAGCCCGTCCCTGCATTGGAGTTGGCAGAGAGAAGCAGCAATAAGCATTAGGTGAATGATTGAAAGTGCTCTTTGGCTCAGCAGCCTTCTGTCCACCTTCACGGCTTTCCAAGTTCCTGATGAGGCTACAAAAGCTCCATCCATAAAAGAAAGCCAATAATGTAAATACATAGAAAACTATGCCTCCAAGCGTGGTTTTAAGGGGGGATGATGAATGTGAAAGCAGCCACAGGATGCGGTAGTCTGGTTTCTCTGTGCTTTGTCATTTTGCTCAGATAGGAATTTTTGTTACTTAACTCTGTGCATAACTTATTTAATGTACTGTATAAATGAACCAAAACTGTTAAATATGTATTTAGTTTGTTCTACTTAAAAATAGTCAATAAAAAGGCTATATTCCTTTTCTGACTCGGGCTGGAACAGGGTGGGGTAGGGAAGGGGACGTACACACTGGGCAATATCTTGCCAGCAGGCTTCCGCATCCACTCCCCTCCTTTTGGGGTGGTATCTCCAGGAGTTCCTGCCATGGCCTCAAGAGCGCCCAGGGGAGAGAAGGCTGGGGGCACTGCTGAGAAGTTGGCTGCGGCTGCTGGGCCCCCGGGAAGCCAGCGGGGGCCCTGGGCCAGGCCGACTGCCCACTCTGCGCCTGTGGGTAAGGGCAGCAACATCTTACACACACTCCCGCTGTTTCACTAGCTCTCTTCACTGTTAAATGAACTTCCGCTACAGAAAATAAACCACAGAAAGTGCAAAATAGGGTAGTGGACTTATAGCTACTTTTTTCCTAATAGCTCTTACGTATTTCCTTAGAACTTTTTAGCATCCCTAGACTTGGATTATTCATTCCTGTTCTTTTACACTCATGTTAAATTGTATGAGTTCACTGTTGCCTTCACGTTTATTTGCTTAGTGGTTGTATGGATTCTTTACCTCTTGTCAGGTGTTGGATTGCTTTCAAGTTTTCCCTATCCAACATACTGAAGTAAACACCTTCCTTTGCATGACTTATTTCTTTGGGATAATTTTCCAAGGCGGTAGTTCTAGAATTGAACATTTCTTGGCATGGAGCATGCGTTGTGTTTTCCCTGAACACCCCCAGCTTGCAGTGCCTCCAGCAGATCTTGTGTAGGAGTGAACGTGGCTCTGAGGTCGTCTAACCGGCTGTGATATGACCCAGACTGCTGCGGGCATACTCAGGTACACCTGTATGTATGGAGTCTTGGGCTTTCAGTCCCGTTTCCTGGCCAGTGACCTGAGGACTCACTTCCCAAAGCCCTGGCACCATCCTCCTGTCACCTGAATACCCATCTCTGGCCTCTGCCCTAGACTTTTTTTTTTAAGATTTTATTTACTTGGAGAGAGAGAGAATGTGAGTTGGGAGGAGCAGAGGGAGAGGGACAAGAGGACTCCATGCTGACGGAGCACGGAGGCCAACGCGGGGCTCCATCCCACAATGCTGAGACCATGACCTGAGCCAATAGCAAGAGTCAGACATTAACCAACTGAGCCACCAAGGTGCCCCTGCCCTAGACCTACTTCTGAGCAGCCTTGCCCTAGAGGCTTCTTGGCACCATCAGCTTCACAGGCCTCCAAAATGCAAGGGGTTAATCTCAGGGAAGGAAGAAAGGGTTGGGCTGTGGCCCTGGCCCCAGAAGGCAAGGTAGGGGCTTTGCTCTATGATCTTCCACGCACATGGTGCCAACTGCCGGTCTCTTGGCAGCTACCCAGCACTGCAGTCTACCGTCTAGAACAATAACAGGATTTCAGCCTTGTGATCATCAGCCTAGCACAAAAGCACATGTAGTAGACAAGTCAGCAATTCAGTCTGCCTTATCTTCAAAAAAAAAGATACTAGGGACTCAAGCGATATAGTATTAAATTGGGGCGCCTGGGTGGCCCAGTTGTTAAGCATCTGCCTTCAGCTCAGGTCATGATCCCAGGGTCCTGGTATCGAGCCCCACATCGGGCTCCCTCCCTGCTTCTCCCTCTCCAACTCCCCCTGCTTGTATTCCCTCTAGCTGTCTCGCTCTGTCAATTAAAATCTTTATATATGTAATATTAAATTTGTTACAGAAATCACGGGCCAAAATATTTGCTATTACTGTAAAAAGCTCAGATGCTGGATAAATTCCAGTGGATGTACTTTTAACTGCATTGCCGAGGTCACAGATGAGAAAGTATAGGAAATCCCCAAAGGCCAGGAAAAAATTAGAGGAGTACAGTAAACCAAAACCACATAAGTGGTTGAACACAAAAGATGAAACCTATACTGCTTGGAGTTGGGAGAAATTTCAAGAAGTTGGGAATGTGAGGGATGAACTGCATTTTGGGGGCAGTGTAAGCCCCTACAAAATAGAGAAGCAAATCTGGGACCTTTCCGTGAATCCAGGTCACAGGCTTTGGCCTCGGCGAAAAGGCAAGCAGGGTAAAATCTGTCTGCAAAGGGAACTGAGCAGAAAAACCTGCCCTTATGAAGAACAAGAATCTGGAGACTCTCCTCACGTCTGCCTTCTCCTGGGGCCAAGAAATTAAGATGACTCTAGGCTTGCATGCCGTATCTCCTGGTGTGTGGCAGAAACAAAAATGCAAATCGCGTAGAGAAAAAGCAAAACATTAAAAATACTGATACATTAATTATAAAGTGTCCCCCAAGGTTACTAAAGCTCCAGGAAACGAGCCACTCTGAGCAAGAATCAGCAGGAGCAGCAAGCAATTTATTTAGGTCCGCCTGGGACTTGACATACTAGCGTCATGTACAGAGTGTGACTATGAAACCCCTAAAGATGGTGTTGAGAAAAGGTAAGCAAACTGAGAGACTGAATGACCAGGCAGGTTTGAAAATGGAATTCTGGAGAGGAGTCATTGAAATTCTCAGTGCACTGCTGACCAGCATAGCAGATGCATCTGAAAACGAGCGAAGCGTAGACTATGTGCATAGACAGGGAGATGGAAAATAGGAAAGAGTTGTTCCATCTGGAAGGGAGGTTTCAAGTGAAGAGCCCTTTCAAATTTTACCAAGCATGGGGAGTCAGGGAGCCTACTAACTTGTGTTTCTCAGTACAAAGGTAAGTGATTGGCCTGAGATGACAGTAGACTCAGAATGAGCAAACGCCTTGGTCTGAAATCTTGCTTGTCTGTGCTTGTTTCTTACTGCTGAAATTTCAGGGTCCTGAGTCGGGTGTACCTCCTCCTTAGCTGTCCCCCCTCCCTAGACGGTTGGGGAACACAACGACCCACCCACCCCTCCCCCCATTCCCCATGACAGCTTCATTGCCTGGTGCCGGGCGCCCTCTTGTGGAAAGAGCCAGACTTGCTCCCTCTGGTGCCTCCAGCCCACAACCCAGATTCCAGGGTGCACACCCCAGCAACTTTTCCTTTCCCCTTTGCACCAACCTTTTCCGATGCTGCCTTTCTGCCCCATGAGTTCAGCTGACATCTGGTGCCTTCTGGGCAGTTCCACAAACGAAGACGACTCAACTACCTACCTTCTGATGACTGGGCCCTAGATAGCCCATACCAGATCACCCTCCACCTCTGTGCTCCCATGGCTCTTCCTTGCTGCCCCAGCTGCCATCCTGCACCCCAAGGTTTGGCTTCCATTACTAGAGGATACCCAAGATCTCCCTCGGCATTGCTCGTGCTTTGACAGCAAGCAGCTGTTGGTGCCAGGGAGTTGATCCAGCTTTGTGACTTGGAGCAAGGTACCTGTTCGCTGAGCTTGTTTCTTCTTCTATAAATTGGGGGTGCTAACAATGCCTACACCATTGGGCTGTTGTGAGGTGAAATGTGATCACATGGGAGTTGTCCCAGCACAAGGCCTGGTGCTCAGGAAGCCTTTATAAATGGCCTGCTTCTCTCTGCCAATATGTGATTTCCTTGCGAATTCATCTTTGTCTCTGTATCTCTGGTGTCTTGTTTACATACTTGTTTTGAAAATAAGTTCCTGGCTGGCTCACTTGGTAGAGCTGTGACTCTTGCTCTCAGGGTTGTGAGATCAAGCCCCATGTTGGGTGGAGAGCTTTACAAAAGTATATATAGAGAAAAACTTGCTAAAGGCCCACCTAATTCTCAACCCTTACGTTTTAACCCATCAGAGGCTGCGTTAAGGGGAATTTCATGTATGTGTTGCCCTCCATGAATTAGAGCACAATGGCAGCCATTTAGACTGTGTGCACCTGGCCTGGCACTGGGCCAGTCCCCAGAACAGGTTTAAATGTGTGCAGGTGAGTCACTGGCACAGGTGGGAGGAAAGTGAAGAGGCAGGTGCAGGGAGTGGGTGGGAGGGTGGGAGCTGCCTGCCCTTGACCTGGGTGCTGTTACCAGTTCAGGACATCTCACCATCCCTGCCACCTGCCACAAAGCAGGTGCCCAGTGGCTGCTAAACGAGCTAAAGAGCCATCAAAAGCAGGGTATGGAGGGCAAGGCCTGGAAAGGTGAGCTAGACCTGATGGCTTTGACCTGCTCCTTAAAGGCTGAGGAGGCATTCTGTGGTGGACTGGGGGGGTGGTGTAGTGGGAGGCATGAGGGAGGCCAAGGAGGAGTGACTGAGGCTGCCCGGAGCCAAGATCAGCTGGTGTGTGTTTTAGGGAGCAGGAGGCTGCACATACCAGGCGTGGGGCTGACTGCTAAGGACCTTAAATGCTAATTCCAGAACTCAGACTTGATCTTGATGCTAAAGGCAATGTGCTGCCATTGAAGGGTTTTAGCAGAACCCCGAGGTCCCCATGGCAGTGTTGTGAAAGCCCCTTGTCTGTTCCCTATGGGGAATGGACTGTGGTGGGGCGGGGGGGGGGGGGGGCGGGGGGGGACTGGAGACCAAAAGCCCAATGAAGGGGCTGCCAGTCTCCTGGGCCAGAGGTGACGGTGGCCAAAAGTTGGAGATGGAAGTGCAGTTAAGTGAACACAATGTAAAGGCCTGGTCACCTCCTCTGTGCCCCTGCAGCGCCGCTGAAAACTTTGCTCCAACGGTATCCCTAGCTGTAGCCCCCACCTCCAGGGCTGCAGGCCAGCCCCCGCCCCCAGCTCTCCCCTAACAGCTTCCCGGCTCCCTGTTACCTGTACACACCAGGCCGATTTCCTCTGGCCTGGCCTCCCGGCTCACCTCCAGTCCCTTACACGCCAGGGCTCTACCTTCTGCGAGCAGCATTCTTTACGCCTAGCAACTGCTCACAGCTCCCAGGACACCCTCCCAGTGGCCATGTTTCCCTCTACCTGCAGCATCCTCCCCAACCCCTCCAGGACTCAGGAAGGGAGGGAGGGCACTGTCCATCTTCAAGAAAAACAAAAAAACAAAAAAAAACCCTTCCCAGCTCCGTGGCAGGGCTAGGGTGCTAAGGCCGTAAGGGGAGGCAGGCGAAGGAACAAACACTCAGGACAGGCTCCCTCAAGAGGTGTCAGCTTGGGGATTTCGCCATCTTTGTTCAAAGATACCAATAGGAACTGTTTTAGTTTTTAAGGTTTGCCATCAGTTTTTATGGGGAAACAGAATGGAAGCAATCAGAACACAGGACAGAAAGCAGGATTATTTCCTCTTGGAAGAGCTTCTTCTCTAACCAGGACTCAGAACTCTCCTCGTGGCCACCCAGACCTGCGTGACACTGGTGCTGGGAGCTGCCAGCAGCCTGAGGAGAGGGGTGACAGGAGCACAGCCTGGCCTGGTGCTGGCCAGCAGGTCACCAGGGACCCCGGGGTTGGTTCTCTGGGCGGTGGCCAGGCTGCAGCTCTGTGACCGCCTCCCCAAGTCAGCTCCTGTGGGGGTCACTAGGGAGAAACCGCAGAGAGTATGCTGCCTTGAGCCCCAGACCAGGACTCCCCCGAGCTGGTTCCGTCTGAGTCGTCGTCTTGGCACCACCAGGGCATTCAGGAACATTGGTGAACTGTCACTTAGCTCACTGGCCGGTCACCCCCAGCTGAAAACCCACCACAGCTTCCCCAGGATGAAGCATCCTTGAGGCCCTGCTGCCTCCCTACCCTCGCCTCCGCCCACTGTTGCCCTGCTCCGGCCTCTGCCCACTGCTGGGCTTCGTTCGGTACCACAGGCAAGCTTTTCTCCCCCTCACAAGCTGAGCGTGTGTTTTCCCGCTGAAAAACTCCTGACCCTGACACCCTCCAGATCAGGTCAGAGGCCATCCTGTGCCCCTGTGGTACCATAGGCCTCCCCGTTAGAGCCACGTAGGTCAGTCACCTCTCTACATGCCCCCCCCCCATCCCTTCTCTCCAGATGGCTTGAAGTAGGGCCTCCCAGGGCCTGGATGGACCACGCTGGCCATTCCGCATCTGGTTCTGTCAGGTGACAGTGGTGGTGAGGGTCTGTAAGGGGTTGGGGAAGGAAGGTTTTGTCAGGGGACAGGACCTCTCAGGCATCCAGCCACACGATCGGGACCCTCTGGGACCCTGAGAAGCTCTGTGCCCCCAACTCCAGATCCCATCCTGTTGGCAAGGAGGGTGATGGGGAAGCTAGAATAGCCAGTGAACGTTCGGGAAGCTGAGAGCAGAGACCTGATCCAGTTCCCTTCCGTCCCCACGCAAGACCCCAGAACCAGGGTTTGTGGACGTGAGAGGGCCCTGAGTTGAGGAAACGGGTCAGCTGTTCTCACCTGTCTGCAGGCACAGGAGCCCAAGATGGGAAACGGCTGACTTCTAAAGAAAGGTTGCCTGCCCTGAGTGGCTGGTCTGAGATACAGACCAACCCCAGAGCCTGGCCTTCCTGCCAAGGATGAGAGAGGACACAACGCCAGAGGTGCCCACTTCCTTTATTGCCTCTGGGCTGGGGTCCTGGACTGGAGTTCAGAGGTATCTGGGGGAACAGGTGACACTAGGCCCAAATTATTGCTGCTTGGCAAGATCACCTTGGGACTTCCCATAGTGCCCTGAGTATGGGTGAGCGTGAGCATGCAGATGATACACAGATGGCATGCAAACCAGCCCAGGGTCCTGCAGAGGGCTCTGGCACGGCAGAGGGTGCTGGAAGAGGGGGGCTGCCGGCCCAGCCTCAGGGGTCGAGGTTTGGTGGGCGGGGTGCTGTCCCTGAGCATCAGCCCTGATTCTGCTGCTGGTTGAGGAAGAGCAAAAGCCTGGCCCCAAGACAGCAGGAAGAAAGCAGGGTACAGCCTGAGGCCCACCCCAAGACGGAAGCGACCTGCTCTGCGTCACACAACGCTGGGACAGAGGGGACCAGAATCCACGCCTCCTGAGCCAGGCAGAGGCCAGAGTGCCTTGGGGCCCAAAGCTACAAACAATAAAATACACTGATAAATAGAAAGCAAGCAGCCCAGTCCCTGATCCCTGGGCTGAGAGCCTCTCCCCCAGCTGGGTCTGGGGGGTGCACCTCTGAGAGCCCCTCCCCAGGTTTAAGAGTGGCCATATCCTTGGTCTTGGTGCCGAGTTGACCAGTCCAGAAGTTCCAGAATGAGGCAGGCAGGGCCCCCGGGCGTTGGCTTATGCAGGTCAGGCTCAGTTATTGTTCATGATCCACCAGGAGGCTAGGGGTCAGAGGTTGAGGATCAGAGGCCATCGGGGGCCCACTGCCACTCCACGGTGTAGAGAGGGTGGGGGGTCGCAGCATACCTGGGAAGAACACAGTGGTGAGGGTGTCCGGAGCCCGAAGGTGGTCAATGAGGATGCGCTGGAAGGCCTTACTACAGGCAGAATGCTGGTGCCTGCGGAGGGTCATGGAGGGACCTGAGGCTGGATCTGGCCCCCCTAGGAGCAAGACCGCCTGGTTGAGAGCTCCCCACTCCCACCCCAGTCCTGCCTCACACTGGCTCTGAGCCTCAGTTCCCTCTGTGAACTGGGGACAGGAGGGCCTACCGTAGGGTACCGGGAGGGTCGCACAAAGTAACGCCCAGGTGCCTGGCAGAGGGTGTGGCGCAGCTCGTCCAGGGCCTGCTGTCTGCTGTGCCCCTGGCACTGGGTTCAGCTCTTCACCCACCATCTCATTTGGCTCATGGGAGGGTGGACCGCTTATCACTCCCATTTTAGAAAGGACACGGTTGGGGCACAGACAGGGTAAGTAACCCTCCCGAAGTCAAACAGCCAGGGAATAATAGCAGATGATTTGAACCCAGGCCTGACTCACTCCAGGGCCCATGCTCAATAAATTATAGCTTTCAGACACCATACCTTCTCCAGGAGGCCTCATCCTGCCAGAACTCATAGAGGGTGAAAGAGGCATTGTCCAGCATCTTCTGGGCAGACACACTGTGGGGCCAAAGAGATGGCCAGGCCGGGCCCAAGCCACCACCACCACTGCCCACCCAGCCCAGGTGCCTAATGGGAGCCACGGCCCAGGATGCCCAGGCCCCCAGCACTTTGCCCTCCTCACGCCCTCCCCTGACCTTGGCCAGCCCATGAGCCAGCCAGGAACTCACTGCAGGCAATGGCTCTGGGCCCCTGTGAAGTCCACGTAGCAGCACAGGGCGCGGTGGAAATCCTGCAGGGCTTCCTCTGCCACCTGCACCTGCCTCTGGGCCACAAGGATGTGCTGGCAAGAGAGGCCGCCTGGTTAGCCAGACTAAGGCAGTGTACCGGCGAGGGGCTGGATACGGTCTTCAGGAGGCTTTGTCCTTCCTGACTTGCCCCAGCCCCAGCCTGCCGTGCAGTTGAACTTCTGCCCAGCCTGGCTCTGGACATCCCTGACTCCATCCTCCTGTCCCCATGGCCAAGGTCACTGCCTTGATCCAGCCACTGTCCCTCTCTCCTGCAATGTATCACCATCTCCCCCTCCAACCTCCATCCACACTGCCCAGATCCAGGTTTCAGGAATGCAGATGAGGGAAACTAATGCCGAGAGAGAAGCCGTGATTTCTACACAGTCATACAGCAAGGGCCAGAAGCCAGCACCTGCCTCCCAGGCTTGGGGGATGACGGCTGGGCCAAACCTGGGAAAAGGGCCTCTGTATAACACTGAGGCCAAGTGGGCAGCAGGCCCCATGAACCCCCTCAATTAATGAGCACCTCCTCCTGACACAGTATCCAGTTGCCTGTCCTTCTCCTGGACTTACCGAGTCAGGCCCCTTGGTAGGCTCGTCTTCCTGCAGAGGTTCCAGCCTGGGGGACTGTGAGGGACACAGAGTGTGGGCCGGGCCCCTGGTGTGTGCCTGGCTCAGGTGGATTCCAGGAACATCCTCGTCCTCGGGGCACTGGCCACGTGACAGCTCACCTTACACTCAAGTTGGTCAATGAGCTCCTGGAGACGGTTGACCTGGAGCCGCCACCGCATCTCAGCTTCTGAGCTCTGCCCTGTGGAAGCGGGGGTGGGGGGGGGAGACCCATGGCGGAGAAGTCTGGCGTGGGTCCCCGCACGTGGGGAAACCGAGGGCAAACTGAGGGTCAGTGGAGGAGTGGGCACTGCGCCCACCCTGGACCCTCCTCAGCCAGGCCTTCCACCCTGCCACAGGCCCACCTGTGTCCGAGGAGGAGCCGGGAGACCAGGTGGGTGACCGACCGATGCTCCGCAGGGCCCTGCGCCCTGCCCGCCGGCTGCCGTGGGACCTGCTCTGCACCTCCACACTAGCTTCCTCTGACCTAGGGAAGTGGAAGGTTGCCCCGCTGCCCACAGACCCACAGACTGGGGCCCCAGAACAGGACCACGCCGGGGTGGGGCAAAACAGGCTTCCCAGGCGTTGAGACCTAGCCTCAAAGCCAGCCACCCCATCTCACCCCTTCTGGGCCTCCCTGCCCAAGAACGAGAATGTGGACTCTGGGATACTGGACCTCTGGAATGTGATGGAAGACGAGGGCCCTGAAATGTATCAAAATGGCACCTCACATACCGTGGGCCCTGGGCCTGGGCCTCCAGGGTATCTGACGCCCCTTCTAGTGAGCTCTGCAGGGCTTGCAGCTGGCTCACCGTCTCCCGCAGGAGGAAGCGGGTCACAAACTGGTCCACCTTGGAGGCCCGCTCATACTCCTGGGGGCAAAGGGGACATGGTCAACATTTCCTGGTTTCAAGCATATGTTTCTGAACAGGGAGCCACTGGCCTGCTCCCCTACCCTGTGCCGGACAAAGCAACAGAAGCGGCATGAAGAGCAGAGAGCATGCAACTAGAGCAGGAGAGTGCTGGGACTGGGAGCAGGGCCTGGAGCCTCCTCTGGGCCTGGCCTTCCTTCCTGGGAGGTGTGAGGCCACCTTACAGGGAGGCAGCTGCCGTTTTCTGGGCCCCCGGCCCCTTCCCCGTTGGAGCCACCTTCAGCCAGTGCAGGCCCAGGCACAGCTAGGTGGGTCGGGGGTAGGGTAGGTCACAGGGCATCTAAAAGCCAGTTTTGACATATGAGGCAAAATGCTGGTGTGATGAGGCCCAATACTTACCAGCTGGCCCTAAACTCATAATCTATGCCTGCAGTCATTCATTCACTCATCCACACAACATTTACCTTTTCCCAGGAGCTACAGATCCGAGACAGCCGGCCAGGTCACTGTCCTTACACCCACACCAGAATTGATCCCTACATCACTAGCCTCTGCTCCGCCCCTCCCAACATGGGCACAAAGACAAGGCCGACACATGCCAGGCCCTATGCTGCTCATGTGGGATGCTCAGAGACTCTCCAGCTACCTTTGCCTCCTTGTGCCTCAGTTTCCTCACCTAGAAAATGGGGATGATAACAGCCATCTTATTGAGCTGTCGAAAACTTCAATGAGTTAATTCCTACAAGGGTCACAGGCCAGGATGGGTGCCCTGAGGAGCCATGGTCCAGCCAGGCAGGGGCACATCCACCCTCCACAAGGGGCTCCGGAGGCATCATCCATCGGGGGCTGCTTCTCCCGTCCGTGACCTGCCTCAGCTTAGCCATCAGATGAGCCCTGCTGGGCCAGGCTTACAAGCCAGGAGGCAGGAATAGAATGGGGGCTGAGACTTCTCACTCTTAGGCCAAAGGTTTCTGTCCTGTCTCTCCAAGCCTGGTCTCCATGCTCTGAACTCCCTGAAATCCTTGCAATAAATTCCGTTTTAAGCACTTAAGATGATTGGTCAGTCCTGGCTAACATAACAGTACCCACCCTGTGCCAGGTCCTATCCCAAGCAGAATTTCATTCAATCCTCATAGCAACTTATAGGAACCATAACTGGCTCCATTTTGCAGATGAGAAGACTGAGGCCTAGAGCAGTTGATTACCTTGGCCAAGATGACACAACTGTTAGTGGCAAAGTCAGAATTCAAACCCAGGCCACAAAAATTCCTCTCCACTCAACACTAAGCACCTTACAAGCCATTGCCTCATTCGTGATTATTAGCCCAGTTTTACAGCTGAGAAACCAAAGCCACAATCACAGAGTGAACAGAACCAAGATGTGCCTGTGGGTTCTGGGAGGAGCTTAGAGTCCAGAGCTGGTGAGGTTGACCCATGAGGTCACAATGTGGCCTCAACGGGACAAAGCAGGGGCGGGGTGCCACCCCCCAGCCAGAAGGCAGGGCAGAGGCAGCATGGGCTGTAGCCCCCAGTGGTGACCAGCCCTGCCATGGGAAACAACAGTTCTCACAAGAGGACCAAAGTGCCCAAGCAGGCCCGCAAGGAAATGCCGCCCGACATGGACAAGGCTGGGCGGAAACAGCAGTTCTTCAGCCACCTCAAGCAGAAGAAGCCAAGTGTGAGTGTCAAGGTGCTAGGGGTACGTAGGAGTCAGGGGTGTTTAACAGGTGGGCAAGGGGGAATGCTGGGGGTCTAGGCCTTGTGAGCACAAATAAGTCCCAGGGCCATGGAAGGGCTTGGATAACCCCTCCTGAAGATGAGGGTTCCAGGAATCCGCATGGGTGTGGTTCGGTCCTAAAGTCCCAGAAAGGAGGGCAGGGATTCAAGAAACCAGGAAATTTGGGAGTTAAGAAGGGTGGGCAGGAAGGGATTCTCTCAACCCCGACAGATGGACTGCAGGCTCAGCATGGGCCATCAGCCCTTGTTGGTACCACACAGGCTATGGGCACAGGGTGTTCCCTTATGCCCTCTTTCCAGCTCCTAGCTCAAAACGTGCTATTTTTCTGGGGTTGGTTACAGTCCCAGCACCAAGGCTGGGAGAGCAAGCAAAGATCCCATAAACGTCGATGGCACAAGGCCTTGGGATATCAGCCTACGGTGGCTAAGGGTTTCCAGAGCGAAGGCAGAGGTCCTGGGCGATGGGACGAGGGCGAGACCAGGGCGGGAGTCCTAGAAACGCAAAGAGAACGAGTCCAAGGAGACAGGACCTGCCGGGTTGAGGATCCTCAGCAAGCCGACCACGGCACGCTCTTCCCCCTCTTGCTCCCGCCCCACCTCCAGGCCAAGATCGTGCTGCTTTTCCCCTTGGACAAGCGGCAGCCGCTAGCCGAGGTGGCAGCGGGCCCCAGCGCACGGCCTGGGCGGCTAGGCCAGGACGCGACGGGTGCGCCGGTGGGCTTCCCCGCTGCGGCGGCGCCCATGCTGCGAGGAGCGGGCGACGGCGCCGACCGGCGCGAGGGCACGCGAGCGAGAGAGATGAAGAAGATCTTGGTCCTGCTGCTGCTGCTGGACGCGCGGCTGCAGGAGGAGGGGCGCAGCGCGGCGGGCGCGCCAGGGGGCGGGGCCGGAGCGGGGGGCGGGGCCAAGGCGGCGCGGGGCTGGCAGCGGCTCTACGCGCGTCTGCTGACCGAGAGCGAGGTGGACCGCGAAGCCGACCCCGCCGAGGAGCAGCCACGTAAGCGGCGCCGCTGCCCTCGCCCGCGGCCCTGAGCGCCCGGCCCGGCCCCCGGCCCCCGGCCCAATAAAGAGCGCATAGCAACCCTGGCGCCAGCTAGCTCTGTCCGAGAGGGCGCGACACGGAGTTGGGTGGGGGAAACTGAGGCTCAGAGCAAGACCGGGATGAAACAGTACTGAAGGCAGAGCAACGGCCACGGCCTGGGGCCAACTTGTGCCTTCTCCTTGTGACCCAAGGGTCAGAACCCACCCCGAGCTGGGGAGGGGCATGCTGCCACCGTGGAGGGAAGGTATTTCCCTCCTCCCCCAACTCCAGTCTCTGGGTCAGCCCCTTCAAGGTCTGCAGGCCCAAAGGAGGTGAGTTGGGCAAACCCCCAACTTGGCCAAGCTAGGAGGAGGGGCCTGCTTCCCACAGAGGCCTAACATCTCCTACAGTCCCCAGCATTCACAAGTCCTCCTTAGGCACAGGGAGGGTTCCAGGCAAACAGCCACCACACTGTAAAGAACTGTGAAGGCCCCACAATCAGCAGGGCTGGGGCCTGGGACTCAGTATACCTGTGAGAGTACCCAGGAGGAGAGGCTGGGGTCTGTGGGCCTCTGATGCCTCACTCCTGCCCCACTTTGCTTGGTAAACCCCAGGTCCCCTCAGTCACTTGTCTCCCAACCTACCCTGTGCCAACTCTTTGTCCACATTGCAGCCAGAGACTTCTTCCAAGCCACTTAGCTAACTGTAGGACAGTTCACGCTCCTCATAAGCTCCCACTGATTCTTCACAGCCAACAGGGAAATGTCCAAACTTACTATTGTCATATGCAGGCCCAGCCCCCAGCCTTAGTCTCTCCCTCTGGGGCTTCTGAGTGACTCCTATCCTCATCGCTGCTCTGGCCATATTGCCACCATGGTCTCCAATGCAAGGTTACCTCCTTAATTCACTCAGGAGAGGCCTGGCATGCTTTCTGTGAGAAAGATCCAGCTGCTTGTTCTCATTCTCCTGGGTCCCAAACCCAGCTCCAGACCTGAGTGCTGCCCTAGCTCTACCAAACCTGTAGCCAGCCTTCCACTTGTGACCACCTCAGAATGTCCCAAAGGGGGCAGATGCAGCAGGGGTGAAAGTCCCAGCTTATACAAGACATGGCCTAGCTTCTGCTGAAGATGCACTTTCATGAGGGTCAACACAATCAATAGCCCTTTCTTATCCCCCTCCATCAGGCTGGAGGTTGTATGACCCATGGCATCTCTCCAAATGCTTCTAAGAACAGACCTTTCCTAATATTCATGTGGTTACAATCACGGTAACCACGTTCCTCAGTGTGGCCATACTCCCTGGGCCATACATGACTGGCCCAGGCTGGTCCAAACAGCCTCTTCCCTGGGATTGTAATTCAGGAACTGTGACTGTTCACTACATGAAAATGCATGGGCTTAAATCAGTCTTCAGAATTAAAAAAAAAAAAAAAAGCAACGCAGAGACAGTGCACACCCTGCAGTCAGGCCCTACTACCAGTCTGTTCCTGAAACCTGATTTCATCTTCGCCCTTCGTATCCATAAGACATACAGCATCCATGTAATAAAAAAAACCCTATTTTAGGGGCGCCTGGGTGGCTCAGTTGGTTAAGCGACTGCCTTCGGCTCAGGTCATGATCCCGGGATCAAGTCCCACATCAGGCTCCCTGCTCAGCAGGAAACCTGCTTCTCCCTCTCTCACTCCCCCCCGCTTGTGTTCCCTCTCTCGCTGTGTTTCTGTCAAATAAATAAAATATTAAAAAAAGAAAAAACCGGGG
The DNA here is from genome assembly GCA_004023965.1 of Spilogale gracilis. Taxonomy (NCBI): domain Eukaryota; kingdom Metazoa; phylum Chordata; class Mammalia; order Carnivora; family Mephitidae; genus Spilogale; species Spilogale gracilis. The sequence continues at coordinate 74,719 of PITA01009895.1, forward strand.
CGCCTGGGTGGCTCAGTTGGTTGGGCGACTGCCTTCGGCTCAGGTCATGATCCCGGAGACCCGGGATCGAGTCCCACATCGGGCTTCCTGCTCGGCGGGAAGCCTGCTTCTCCCTCTCTCACTCCCTCTGCTTGTGTTCCCTCTGGCTGTGTTTCTCTCTGTCAAATAAATAAAATCTTTAAAAAA
>PITA01009896.1:0-30603 GCA_004023965.1 Spilogale gracilis
CAATAAGAAATTAATACACAAGTTATCTGGTGGCACAGCTAACTTGTCATAAGATATCACGACTTGGAAAAATTAATTGCCAGATAAATAAAAGCTCCAATTCTATTTTGGGTCTTCAAAATATTTTCTCCACTAAACTCCAGTACCATCTCTAACAAGTAACTACTTGATGATTTTGAAATATCATCCCTTTTCCTTGTCCTCCCCTCTTCATGGGACTTGACAAAGAGTGACCTAGGCAAAGGCAAGGAGGGAAGAAAACAAGCAGAACCAGAAAGAGAGTGAATTGGCTATAGACCCTCCCAAAAAAGCAGTTAATTAAGTTAAAAAGCAATCCCCGCACCCAAACATGTGTTCTCCAAACTCTTCGTTTATGCATTTTATTCTCCGACTTAAATCAGAGCAGAAAAGGGATTTGGAGGCTGGGATTTATACCAGGCAAAAAAGAGAAGGTAAACTTTTTTTGGGTTTTGTTTTTTTGTTTGGATTCCCTAAATTATTTAATTCTCTGTCCCTTGATATTTTCGTTTCACTAATATTTAGACATTGTAAACAATGTGGAAAACAATGTCTTTGTATCTCTGTCTCTGGTATAATTTTTTCCTTGGGATCAAGTCCTAGAATGGCAATGCAAGGTCTAAGAGATTATGAGCATTTGGAAGGCTTCACACTGTCGTCTTTAAGGAGTATCTGTTATATTTTGCTTCTAAACAAAATCCTCTGTGTAGCTCATGCCTCACCCACTTTCAGCACATGTGAAGATGGCCAGGACGCCCCAGGACCTGGAATTCAAATATTCTCTGGGCACCACAGGGGCAATCTGGAACATCCTTTTCTTGAGGGATATTTTCACCAGAGACCAGATGGGGGCAATCACATCTCAATCCCATACGGGAAAAATACAGAGAATGTCTGACACACTACTCTTTTGATCATTGGAAGAAAACAGATGTTTAAAAGAAGCTTTTAGTTCATTAGTCTCTCTTCAGTCCAATACTTTTTGTGTGCTTATGTTCCATGAGTGAGGTTTAACTTCTAATGGAAGTTATACTTCTTCACATGAAGCTGATGCCTGTGAAGAAAAATGTACTCTATACTTTTATATATTGTGGTCACAACTCTGTCATCGTGGGTATTCAGGAAACCTGTATAAGTTTCTATATAAGTCAGGAGGAATAAATGGGGCCACAAATCATCGGCTCATCTCTTAAAGCACACCTTCAGCACACCCCAATCCATCTTTGTGGAAAGCCAGCTTACAAAAGCAAGAAAGGGGCCTGCCTTCAGTGACCCCCTTTATTGTATGGTTTGTCTCATATTAATCTAAGCATGAAGGACAAGTTCTGAATCAAACAGTCAGACATCAGTATGGGGGCTTGTTAGCATTTGATAAATGTTCACGACTTATCAGTATTAAGGAGGAGAAAATCCAAGGCCACCATATTCAGCAACTATCTGGTGGCACAGAAGCAGACACAGGTGAAATAAATACTTTTTTCCCCCCAAAGAGCAGAGGATAGATCTTTGAGGAACACACAGGCTTCAGTCGTAAACCCTCTATTCCCCAAGGCTCAGACCTACCCTGGTTCCCGTAGCTGCTGTCTATCCCAGAGCTGTCCCACGAGTCCACCGCGCTGTCCACGCTGGGCACAGTAGACGGGTATGTGTCGGTGAGCTTGCTCGGTTTCTGCCCTGCAGAGGAGTCCTCCTCTACATCTCCCAGGTCACTCAGGTGGCTGGCAATGGGGAATTTCTTGGGACTTGATGCTGACTGGGCTGCAAAGACAGAGAAGGAGTTTAAGTCTGAGAGTAAATTTCAGTAAGAAGATATTCCAGTACTCCCTCTGGAGAATCATTTTCCCTAGAAAGACACACAGAGGCATAGAAATGCACCAAAAGCCCGTGACCGTGGCTCTCGACCCACTCACCATCTGTCTGTTTCTTAATTTTCAAGGTGACAGTCTCTCCTGCCATCTGTAACAAATGGATGGCTTCACTCAGAGGCTTTCCTTTCAAGCTGCTGCTGTTGATAGCCAGGATTCGGTCTCCTATGTGGATCGCGCCAGTTCTGAAACACCAGATAGTAATAGGAAAGGTAGAAAAACCCCTGTGTGCCACTGACTAGAAAGTCCCTGCCATACTTTATATATTCATAATAATAAAGCCTTGGCAAGGGTCTCTAGAAGCCACTTCTTGCTTTCTCCAGGGCAATGTTACAAGATAACTGCATCTGTTGTGAATAACTTCTTAGTTTCAAATAAAATTAGAAAAATTGTTTTAATTAGGATGTAAAATGGACTTGTCGTGCTTTTTAAAGTCTAAGAAAGCAGAGGCATTTGGTAAACCTCCTAAAAATCCCAAGGAAATAAACAATGCAGGACAATAAATGCAGTGATGCTCAGGGTGGAGCATTCCTTCTTTTTATAGATTTAAAAGGTTGGACACAATCATGGACCCAGCTCACCAGAAGTGAGGCTCAGAGAGATGGGGACCTCCATCAGACCCTGGTGTGGCAGGGTCCCTCTGTTGGTAATTCTAAGGATTGAAAAGGCTGAAATCAAGAATCAACTCATGCTACATTTTAATCCAACTCTGCCACTCTGCAGGTGAGTGACGCAGATATCTTATTTTAACCCCTCTGGGTATCATTTGCCTCGTCACTACAATGGGGACAGTTACCCCTCAGGGGAGCCCTGAGGATTACATGGGAAAGCATATGTAAAGGGCTTGGCCCGCTGCCTGAAATGTGGAAAAAGAAAATTTATTGATCAACGAACTAATCGGTCTTTGGCCTTTTCTCTTCTCTTTCCATCGTCACCCAATTCTGAGCAGGCTGATGGAATTTAAGATTCTGATGTTCACTGTACCCATCTCTGGAAGCACCAGGTGGGACAGTAGTTGGTTCATTAGCATTCAAACTCAGGGATGGTCTAAAAACTCACATGTCTTCAGCTGGGTTACAGGCTGTCCAATGGGAGTCCCAAGCATGAGCCTCTTGTTGTACTGGCTTAGTGTCAAGGACAGGGAGTGAGGGAATGAGCCCAGCTCAGCCGGCTGCCTGCGGCCGAGTGCACTGACTACAGCTTGCTTCTGGGGCAGTGGCAGCAGGAACTGGGGTAACAGAGGTGATATGGGGTCACACAGGTTATGAAGGACCACCTAACAAGTCTACCCATGCATCTACTCTCAAAGAATGTTTCTTCTTTGGTGGGGTGGGAAGGATAAGTTCATTCTTTCATAGAGGATCTCCAGTTTGGGAGAGATTTAGGTTGTAAGCCAAGGAGTACGTGACCAGTAGGTTGCTGAATTGGATCAACATGAAACTTTCCTTGTTGTCTCCCCGATAGAGATACCTAGGATGGTCTCTCTAACAGGGGAAGCTAGGAAAGGAGAGTATCTGAAGAATAGCACATCCTAGGTGTCTCTGTTAATACCACAGTATGACACCCTGAGAGGGTAACTCTTTCTGAGCTGCCTCAGTGCCCTCATTCACCAGATGGAGATCTTGGATGAGTGGATTTCCAAGGGGGCTCGCAGCTCCAAGATCCTGCAGTGCTACACCTCTATTTTGCAAACCATTATCTGTGTCAGCATGAATGATGTGTGTGCATTCCTGAGCTAGATTACTGGAGGAAAAGTCTGGAATATGCACCATCATGTGTCTCAGAGAGAGAAACGTGATTTAACGGGGGTTGGGGTGGGTGCACATCTTCACCACAAGAACGAATGGACATTCTAAATCACAGACGTTATGAAGATGGGTTACTGCACTTCATCTCCCCAAATCTTTGAAGACAAAGCCTATGTCATCCTCTTTGGAAAAGAGTAGCCAGTACCTGTCTGGTAATTCAGGCTCAGGAAATGTTTCCTGAATTGAACAGGACAAGCCTTTTAACTTCCCTGAACTTCAGTCTCCTTCTCTCAAAACGAACACAATATAAATCCATCTCCGGGCCACTGTGGTCAAGTGTAGACATTTCCAGAGAGTATTATGAATGCTAAGCCCATGACATCTTTTACTGCCTAGAAGATGCCCCTTCAAAGTCAAGTTGGAGCTCTGCCTGAGAGTGCTCGAGCTCTAGGATCGATCCTACAGATGTGAAAAAGTTAACAGGTAACCAAGTAGGAGAGGGGAGCATGTTTCTCTGCAGCTGTGAGGAAGGAAACCCAGCTCAGACTCAGTAATTGTAGCAGTTTCTTGAAATTTTACCTTTCAGCTAATCCCCCTTTAGTGAGGCTTGAAATGATTATAGGATCAAACGGCTCTTCAGTTCCTGAAATTGTGATGCCAAGGGGACCCCCATAGCGCTTAAGCTCCACAGTGTAAATAATGGCTCCAGAACTTTCTTGCTCATCTGCAATAAATGCCAAGGAGTCATAATTGGTTTCTTTGGAAAAAAAGCAAAGTAATAAGACACATATATTCTTACATAAAGTAAACTCAAGACAACATCATTAAAGCATTATGTCTCAGAAATTTGGGGAAATAGATGCTCCTTTGTGATATTACATTCTAATACAGGGATGTGGTCATTATTAGTGTCGGGAGAGGGGTTCACTGCCTAATGACCTATGTTTTAAATCAGTGGCTGAGCCGCCCAGCTGGACCACAGGCCCTCTGGCCTGTGTCTGTGTCTAGCACGGTGCTTGCCCAGCACTTCCTTAGTGTGCCCTAAATACCTGTGGGAGGAGACAGCTGTGTGGTAAGAGAGACTGGGCCAGACCATTCCTCCTTCCAGGCCTTCACAAGCAAGCCAACTTTCAATATAGAGAAGATTTTACTCAGGGTAAATCTTACTTCAAGATATCCGTGGTTAAGTGCAGATTAGAGAAGTTGGCTTGGAAATCTAGAATCCCTTCCACATTATTCCACCACGGATTGTATCTTAAAATGTCAATCCTATGGACGAATTCACAGATACTGAAGTCCAGGTTTGAATGGTGCTCTCTGCTATGTTCTAGAGAGGTAGCGCCATGTCAGCTACGTTTCGGGAGAACAGACCAGGCTGCTGCATGGTCATGAACTCATGTTCCATGTTTAATCCTGGTAGGAAGGAAATTGTCTGTTATCACGGTCTGCCCGAAGCCCTGATCTGCATGATGTCATGGGACACCTTCGACATGGCCGGGTGTTTTGACTGTGTCAGGGTTACAAATATGTAGTCTCAGACTTTAAAGTGTTGTATTTACTTAGGACATGCTTAAAGTTCTTGAGCATCTCTTGTTTTATTCCTTGAGCCTGGGAGCTGTGAATGGTCAGGGAGCTGTTTCATTTCTGTACCTAAGGATACAATGAAATAGCCCAGTAGCCACTTTAACAAAACAGCTCTTATAGTCAGACTGTATCATAGCTAAATGTTCACACAGTCACATTTCTGCAATGAGCAGCTGCTCATTTATAACATGAAACCCTGAAATGAGGAGGAGAAGAAAAGCCTGAATTAACAATTCAATTATCTGTGTGTACAGTGAACAATTACAACGAACATAAAATGAAAGGTCTATAGAGTCATGTAGGAAGCGGTGTGTCCTCTTCTACCAGCACTTACTTCCTTTCTGCTATAGATCGGGCTTTTGGAATGTACCCGTCACTTCTCCTTCTGCAGTGCTCTACTCCTAATAAGCTCCACACACAGAGAAATGAAGACCATCTACCATACACTGCCATGCTTAAATCAACCTCTTAAGATATAAAAGTATGCAATATTATACTCAAGCTTTTATATATGTATATATTTAATTTTTTAAGATTTTATTTATTTATTTGAGAGAGTGTGCACACACATGTGGGTGGGGAAGGAGCACTGCTCCCCCAATAAAGTGCCCAACCTCAAGACCTCAAGACAATGATGTCAGCTGAAACCAAGAGTCAGATGCCCAACCGACTGAGCCTCCCTGGCGCCCTTACACTCAAGTTTCTATTGACTGCTGAGAATCGGCCACATCAAGCTTCAAAAACTCTGTTTGATGGTTCACAAACTCTCTACAGGTTTCTACTTAAGTGGTGGCCAACATGGTTCTAATTATCTGCTGGGAGAGGCCCAAGGGTACAGTGCAGTATGGAGGCTGAGGCCAGAAGTCCAACTTTTTCTACACTATGATTTATCATCACCCTTCAGAGCTGGCTATTACAGAAATGGATAGGGTATCACTGGATAGATTACATATACTTTGTACACTGAGCCACCTACTATATTCTGGATAAAATTCTAGGCAAGTCATTTGATTAGTAGACCTTGGCATGGTTAAATATTAGTTGCACCTGGGCACTCTGCTGGTCATTCAGGGGGGTATTTGTGCCAGTGGAAAGACCCCGACCCTTTATTGTTCTCCCTTATAGGGCCAGCAGGAGCCCTGTCTTGTCAACCGTCACCAAGCATTCTGGATTTGGCCATCAGCTCTTCATGGGAGTTGTGGGAAGTCACAGCTGTGCAGTACCTGGGATCCAGCTGCCCAGAACCCAGGAGACTGCGGGAAGTTTCAGTTGAGACTTCAGTCCAGAGGAAAATAAACACTGGCCTATCAGATACTGAATCAGATACCGGGGTGCAGTCCCACCTACTGGGAGAGGTGGAGAAACTGGTTCGAATTTGCTCATTCTTAGGCAACCCAGAGTTGAGTGCTCTGGGTTATTTTTTGGCCATTCTACAACTTGCATCACAAAGATGACAAACTAACATCAGAAATGGAGTAAGATCACTTTAGGTGGTGACATTTTAAATTAGGCAGCTGAAGCCTCACAATAACAAGGTACTTCTTAAGGCACTCAATGAGTTTAAATAGAGATGGGGATAGCAAATAAAAAATAAAAAAAAAAATTAAAATGGCAGTATTTTAATGAGGAAGGACACTTTCCTGTTACAGCATTGTGATGGAAACAGGAAGAAGTGATACAGTGTTTAAAATAGGAGCCCCTGGGTGGCTCAGTTGGTTAAGCGTCTACTTGGCTCAGGACCCTGGGATCAAGACTCATGTCAGGCTCTCTGCCCTGCTTCTTCCTCTCACTCTGCCTGTTGCTTTCCCTGCTTGTGCACACTCTCTGTCAAATAAATAAATTTAAAATCTTTTAAAAAAGTAAAATAAATTATGACAGAAATAGAAGCTGATTTTTGATTTCTTCAACAAATAAATTATTAGAAGCAAAAATTAGTGGGGCGCCTGGGTGGCTCAGTTGGTTAAGCAACTGCCTTTGGCTCAGGTCATGATCCCGGAGACCTGGGATCGAGTTCCACATCAGACTCCCTGCTCGGCGGGAAGCCTGCTTCTCCCTCTCTCACTCCCCCTGCTGTGTTCCCTCTCTCGCTGTGTTTCTCTCTGTCAAATAAACAAAATCTTTTAAAAAAAAAAAAAAAAGGAAACAAAAATTAGAAAGGGGAAATTTAAGAGACTACAACCAAAAGCAATGAATAGATCTTCTGGGGCCCAAATTAAAATCAACTTTATAAAAATCTATCTATCTATCTATCTATCTATCTATCTATCTATTATCTATCTATCTATCTATCTATCCATCTATCTATCTATTACCACCTAACTATATATGTATCTTAAAAATCAGGGAAATGGCACACTGAGTAAATGTTAGATGATATAAAGCATTATTAATATTTTGAACTGTGATGATATGGAGTTATGTATTTTAGAAATCCTTTTAAAAATATCATTTAGGGATACGTTAGTATTACAAGATGGAATGTTATGTCTAGAGTTTCTTCCATATAATTCAGTGTGTGGGTGGGGTGGGAAAATTAGGCTGAGAACAGAGCTGAAGCAAGATTGATCCTAAGTTAATAATAAGTGATGTATGATGGTTCATTGCACCATTTTTCTCAATTTAAAAAAAAAATTTGAAGTTTCCCTAATACAATTTTTTTAAAAAGAGAAAATATTGGGGCACCTGGCTGGCTCAGTCAAAGTAAAATGCGACCGACTCCTGATCTCGGAGTCCTGACTTCAAGCCCTACCTTGAGTGTAGACATTACTTAAACAAATAAATAAACTTTATTTTTTTAAAGATTTTATTTATTTATTTGACAGAGAGAAACACAGCCAGAGAGGGAACACAAGCAGGGGGAGTGAGAGAGGGAGAAGCAGGCTTCCCGCCGAGCAGGGAGCCCAACGCGGGGCTGGATCCTGGGTCTCCGGGATCATGACCTGAGCCGAAGGCAGTCGCTCAACCGAATGAGCCACCCAGGCGCCCCGACAAATAAATAAACTTTAAAAAATAAAAGACAAGATATTAATTCCCTTAGAAAGCCTTAGTGGATGCCTTGAGTAAACAGCTTATTTAATTAGCTTGGCTTCCTTACTTTCATAGATGGCAGTGGTGGCTGCGTGCCCCCAGTCTCTTCCAGACCCTTCTGGCCCATCTGCCTGCCAGGCAAGGTTCCCAGAGCTCCCCACTACCACTTGCTCTACACGAGGCCCCCACCTCGGCTCTGCCCTGTTATGCATAGCACCAGTTTCTTCCTAATTTGTTTTCCTGGCTGGGCTCCAGCCTTTAGCCCTCCCCCACATCTATTTTCACCAGTGCCAACAATGTACAATTCCTTCTCTTTTCTTCCCAGGATATTGTTAAAGCATAAATCTGAATATGTTACTCTCTTACTTGAAGCTTTTCAGTAGTTCCCAATTCTTTAAGAATAAAATACAGCCTCCTTGCATGAGCTGAGCTAGAGCCTCTGGAGGGCCATGCCATCCCCTACCTTCTCTCCTTACGGAACCGCTGCAGTTCCTTAAAAAGCACTTTGCTAACATGGGTTAGCCTCGCATGTGTTACTCCCTAAGCACAGATAACTTTCTCCTGTGTATTCCTTCTTCCAGTGTTCCCAGCTTCTCTTAATTCTTGTTGCCCTCGCCAAGGAGAAAAATGAAACGAAATTTCAATTTTCCCTGACAAGAGAAATTCCATATGAAGGGATAGATCCAGTCAGGTAGGGCTGAGCTCTGAAGAGCAACAAAAAATTGTCACATAATGTCTAGGATTCCTTACTCCTGGAGAACCAATCTTTGCCCCCCTCAAGAATGCCGGTTCTGGTATATACTTTTCCCTCTATGTGTAATGATTTCTCTGCTTGTCGCCTTCATTTGAACAGGGTCACCTTGAAAACACACACTTCCCAGAACAATGGCTGGCACCAAGGAGATCTTGGTAAATGCCTGGATAAATGAGAGAGGGGGCTACATGGATGTTGTTAGCCTGAGTCCCAGTTCCGAGGGAAGAGGTCTCTGAGAGAGCTTTGTGGGTCACCCTCCTCGCTCCTCTGAGGTCCCATTTCCTCCTTCAGGGTGATGCGCACCCAGTATGGCTCACACAAAGAGCGCCACTCAGACCTGGGCGGTCACCATGGGAAGCAGCACAGCTGGGGCACCCTCCCTCCACAGTGTGCCAGGACTGTCCGAGCCAGCTTCAGGCTGCACCTCCAACTCCATCTGCCGTCTCGGGCATTAGCCCAACTGGCCGTGGGAAGGCCCCAATAGCTTAGGAGGGTGATAACTGCCTGTATGCTCGGACCATTTTGGGGGTGCCCCTGGCACTCCAAGACCCTCTCCCCTGGAGGCTGCTCCAGTTTAGAAAGGAGCAACCGAGTGTTTAACCAGAAGGAAAACTTTCTGAGAAGGAAAAATGCAGGCTCACTCTATGTTTCAAAGTGAGCACAAACAGATGTTAATGATATTATAAGAAGCTTTTGTATCACAACAGAAGGTTTACAATTCTTAGTGAAAGACATGAAAAGGGGCCAGCCTACTTGTTTGCTCTGCTCAGCTCTAGTTAAGGAAATTAATGGGACCACAGAACAGATGCAAAATTGCAGCATTACTTATCTACAATGTTATTTTCAGGCTTCTTGAGCAGCCTGTTTAACAAAATGAACACTATCTGGCTTGAATCCATATGGGCAGCTGCTTGTGGGGACCAAATAGGAGGCTTGGATGTGGGAGAGAGCCTTTGGAATCCATACATGTGCAGGTCAATCAAAGTTCACTTCAACAAAAAGCGATGGACTTCATTTTATGCAGTATGGTCACATTTCTTGGAAGACAGGCCTGAGAAGATGAACCGTTTAGAAGAACACCCTTACGGCTCCCTACTGTTGTGAGGTCATTCTATCTGTCCAGGTCGCAACAGTCTACCAAAAGAGTCCCAAGGAGTTGCTGAGTGTCTCAGAATAGAATCTGAATTTCTTATAGTAGCGATCATTTAATTAGTCTCCAAGTTGCTGCTTTGTGACCGTGCTTCTCAAAGTATAGTCTTGGGACCAGGAACTTCAGCATTCTCCAAGTACTTGTTGGGAATACACATTCCCAGCTTCACCTCAGACCTATAGGAATCCAGACTCTGGGGGAGAGGCCCAGTCACCTGTGTTTTAACAAGCCTTCTGGGCAATTCTGACCAGACTTTGGAAACCATTACTTTGAGAGCAAATATTAAAAAAAAGAAAAAAAAGGAAGATAACCTTTCTTTCTTTTTCCTTTTCTTTTCTCCTCCCCACCTCTCCTTCCTCCCCTGCTCTCTCTCTCTCTCTCTCTCTCTCTCTCTCTCTCTTTCTATTTTAGATCTATCATAGGTTCTTTTTTGGAGCAAGCCTTTTGTCAAAATCATCCCTCTTATTGCCCCTAGCCCAGCTAGGATCACTGTTGCTCATTTACAATGAGGCCTTTCTGCTACTTCAATCTAGATTTGAGGAGGGGAAAGAGCTGGAGTAAATTATTTAGCTGGCTTAGCAATGAAGAACTGAAAAAAAAATACGAAAGTTCAAATCTTTGAAGGGCAGACTGAACTGGTACTAAGGCTATACGTGCAGAAGACTCTATTTGGAAATGTGTAATGGTAATTTGCTTTGGATAGAACAAATTGCAGCTTGGAAATGTTTCTCTGCACAAATTAGAGCCAGTGAAGGTAAAATGCTGAATTTAGAGTCTCTAAAATATGCTCTATATTAGAAGCGAGGTGCTCTAAATCCAGAGAGAAATGATGAGCAGCTATGTATTTGGCACAAAGGCAGTTACACAAAGCAGAGAGACCCTTAGGAATTTTCTGGAACAGGTTTGGAAGCCCCCATCTACTTCTTCCTACAAGTCCCCAAATTCTCAACTGTTTTGCCTCAGGGCTGTTTCTCAGCTGTCCAATCTCCCCCTCTTCATTTACATTGAACCTAGACAATCAAAGAAAACCAATAGTGTTTATGTCAAGGGGGTTATTTGCATCTTTGGGGACCTAAGGATAGTGTGAGAGCCTTTGTTCTGTTAGAACAGAGCCTCAGACGCAGGCAAGACCTGTGTGGCTCCACCTGACTTGTCTTCCTATGGGAATGAGAGATGACAAATGCGATGGCTGCTGAAGGCAGAATGGTCACTGAATATCGGGAGGTGGAGAGGTGGGGGGCAAATCCCTATAATTCCAAGTGTTCCAGAAGATTCGGACACGGTAAAATAAAGCTACAATTATTTTTAAAAGCACTCTACTAATGGCAGTTATAGCATTAGGGTTCACTGAGCCTTATTAGGGCCAAACATCATTGCGGAGTGCTTAAATATATTACCTCCTTTGATCCTTAAGACAGCCATGTGAAGTGGGCATTAAATGGACATTCATGGATGAGAATTTCATTTTCCCATTTCCCAGGTTGTTGGTTGTGAAGCTAGCCTCATGTTCTTAGTCATTTCATCCTACCGCTCCCTGAGCCGGGGCTAGAAACACGGTGGATTCAGAGTCTCGAATGCCTGATTCTTCAGTAACTCATTTCAACCAGTTATCATTGACTAAATACATTGGCCTCACTCCCCTGCTTGACGTCTTTTAATGACTCACATTGGCTTCAGGAGTAAAGATCAAATTTCTTAACATGATTTAGCACTGTAATGATCTGGCTTCAATATATCTTTCTGCTCACCTTCTATTGAGTCCTTACAAGTGATTGTTGCTTCAGCTACGTCTGCTACTAGGATGCGCTGTGCTCTCTGATCTGCTTTGGCCCATTCTCTTCCAGTTAATTCTAACACGTCTAAACACTTGCAAGACCAAGGTTGATAGAAGCATCTCCTCAGCTTCCCCAGCTCAAATGGATGCTTCCACATTCTCTTAACATTTTGTGCTTACGCATAGAAGATCCATCGTGTTATTACTTATTTTCTTCTGTACCTCATAGAAGGTGGTGACTGACTTGAGGGCAGTGATTGTATCTTTTTTCATCTAAGATCTGGCTGACCCTAACAACTCATAGAACCAAATAAATGCTGATGGTATAATTGAATGAAAAATAAAGAATTTAACGACTTCGGAGAGTGGTTCTACCATCTCCTTGGGTAAGGGACAAGGCAGAACAACACATTAGCATGATGGGAAGATGAATTCACGTTCTGAAACCGCATCTATTAAACCAAATGCAGTATTGCTAGCTTAGGAAGCCAAGTTATATCGAGAATGCTTATCAACTTCCTGTCATTGGTGAGAGAAGCAAGATGGAGAGGGGCAGATAGTTAAGGAAAGAACTGGAAGACTCCTGGAGTACAGAGAGTCCGGTATCAGTTTAGGGAGTGAAGACTATATACTGAACATTGCTGTTTTAAAATACTGAGACAAAGGATGGTAATAATTCAAATCCCCAATTTAATTTCAGATGAAGCACAGTATCCAACTTCCAAAATCAGTGACTGTTGTAATGATTAGTGGTTATTTCCCATTCATTTAAATCTTGATGCAGGATAAGAACAAAGGTGAGGAAAGATTTTTTAGGATGTAATAGTAATAAAAAGAGTTCCCCTGTATTGAATACCAGTGGTGCCGGTAAACATTTCTAAGTAAGTTACAACTACTCCCTAAGCTGGGTATTACTATGTGCACATTACTGAAAGTGGAGCTGAATCTCAGACTGGTTAAGTGACTTGCCCAAACTCACATAGCTCCAATGTGGTAGAGCTGCCTTGAACGCATTCATTTGGAATAATTTCCTCCCCCACTCCGTGCTCTGCTCTGAATAAAAGAGAATTCAGTTACTCAAATTATACCCAGCATCTCATTTGGAAGAGGACAGAGAAACACTCAAATTCTTCCAAATCAATGATCAGATGGATAATTTTCCAATAGTAGTCTGTTATAAAAACATGTCACAATGAGTATATTATTTTCATATACCAATTTGAGGAAATCTGGTTTGGGTAATAAGTATGTATGTCACACCTATATTTACAGTTTTATTTTGGGTAGGTGCATGGTTTTCAATGAAAGGATTTAGGATTTTAAAAATAGGGCCTCCTAAAGATTAAAAAAAAAAACCTTAATAAGCAAGAGAATTACCACAGTTTCAGGCATAGGGATTGTAGGAAAGGTCTACAGGGGAAAAAATAAACTGAAGGGAAGAAGCAATTGCAAGTAAGATCTTGGCTCTCCAGGTGCTCAGTTATTGTTTCTGAAGCTCCTCCTGACATAACCTCACAGCTTGGCTTTGGGACTGGGAGAATCGGCAACTGTGGGCACTATACATATTTATCTCTGGCTTGGCTTTTGGACTCTGCATGGAAGGTAGCGGAGATCTGCTTAGTTTGGCAAATCATGCAAAATGTGTTTCTCCACACAGCTTTGCCTCTTCACTAGCACAGAACCCAGACTAATGCTTGAGGCTCTATCCTTTTTGGAAATAAATCCGCAAAAGAAAGTGCCATTGAAGCATGCTTGTAAGGAGAAGAATGCAAATGTTGGTCCAGAATATCAGTTGCTTGAGAAATACTGAGTGGAAATTTTTAAGCATTGGTTATAAAATACTTTTGGATACAGTCATCCTTACCAGCTGTACTGATGGATGCAACTACCAACTTGTTTTGACTTTGAATAGGAATCAAAAACACATGGCCTGACTGGACCATAACCTTAGATCTAGATGGCTTAATTACAGAAGATTCCAGAACACTGACAATAATTCATCATTGGCTAGAATTAAATTATGCACAGTAGAAGCTCTCTTAACCATTACTGGATTTAACTGTGGTTCTCTTCTTTGTAAAATATACCTACTAATGCCACTGAATGCCCCAGAGAAACAGGTCTTTCTTTCTAGTACCTCTGTGTGCTTCTGTGCCTGCTAACAATTGATTGTAAGCTTAAAAACTTAGAGTCAATTTTGTTTATTCCCAAGGCTGTTTATGTCAGTTTTACTAGTTTTTGTAGCTATGTAATTTAATGAATCTTACAAAACCTATGGAACAGGAGAATAGAGGTTCTGTGAAAACAAAATCAAGTGCTTTGGAAAAAAATTCAATAAGGGGAATCATTAGGCAAAAATCTATTAATTCTGTAGAGAAAAAACTTGAAAACATTGGGCAAATAAAAACCTAACTGGAGTAAACATTCAGATTACTTTAAATTCTTTAAATTTTCACTGTATTGAAATAAAACAAAACAAAATCAAAACTGGAAAATACAAACTATATGTTATATATAAGGTTTGGGCCAACAAGTAAGAAGACTTGTAACTATGATAAGCAGAATGATATTTATAGCAAAGAAGTTGGCTTCATCCATAATATGGGCAAAATTTTAAATCAAATGTACATGCTATCCGTATCTATCAACTTCTGTAATTCTCTACATTAGCTATATTTCTCAGTTATGGACTTTCTTCAGTTAGCTCTAGGCTCTTATCATAATCAGATGAAAGAACTTCTACTGTTGGGGGGGCGCCTGGGTGGCTCAGTTGGTTAAGCGACTGCCTTCAGCTCAGGTCATGATCCCGGAGACCCGGGATCAAGTCCCACATCGGGCTCTCTGCTCGGCGGGAAGCCTGCTTCTCCCTTTCTCACTCCCCCTGCTTGTGTTCCCTCTCTGGCTGTGTTTCTCTCTGTCAAATAAATTAAAAAAATCTTAAAAAAAAAAAAAAAAAAAAAAAGAACTTCTACTGTTGGGCTGCACAGACTGTGTTTCTTGGACCATAGTAGTAACATCAGGAAGTTGGTTAGAAATCCAGAATCTCAGGCCTCGTCTGGGGGTAGTGGCCAGCAACTGCGTTATAACAAGCTTTTCAGGTGATGCTGGGCCTAAGAAAATTTGAGAAATGGGGCTGCACTATATTCATCCATTACTGGAAACCTTACAAATGTATACGGCCCTTTTAGAAAGCAACATTGTATAAGACTTGTCAGGAATCCTGAGAAGTTCCTTTTTATTCTTACTCAGCAATTCAACTTCTAAAAATATTTCCTAAGAAAATAATTCAGAAGAAGAAGAAAAGTTGAGTAAAGATATCCATACATAAAGATGTCCATGATTATACTATCTGTGATAGTGAAACAATTGGAAGCAATCTAAGAAGAGAAAAATGATAAATAAATTACAGGCAGTAAATAAAACATGATAGGTGTTAAGTGCTTGAAAAGTGGTAATGTGCTTATGAAGGTATAACATGCATTATGGCTATAATTATGTCATATAAATATCAACTAGAAAGTGACTGGTTCTGGGGCGCCTGGGGCTCAGTCGGTAAAGTTACTACCTTCAGCTCAGGTTATGATCTCTGGGTCCTGGGATCAAGCCCCGCATTAGGCTTCTTGCTCAGCAGGAGTCTGCTTCCCCTTTTCCCTCTGCCCTTGCCTCCTGTTCATTCTCTTTCTCTCTCTCTCTCTCTCTCAAATAAATAAAATCCTGAAAAAAAAGACTGGTTCCATTGTATTAGGGTAGTACTGGGTGATGATTAATTTTCATTTTGGAACATTATTTTGATACAACCATAATAATGTTTTATATAAGAAAAATATCTTAATTATATCATTAAAAGCATCATTATTTGAAATTCATACTACATTCTCAACACACAATTTGAAGACCCTTTAACCATGTAAAACCCTGCTGCAATATCACTAGCCAGCTGTTGAATGTAAAACATCAAGATCTAATATCTTCTGTGACAGATGGGCAGTTAGAGAAATCAGTCTTAACTAAGGAAGCTATCAATACCTGAATTATCTTCATCTTTGCGGATCTTGAGCTTCACCAGATCCTCACACTGCTGGAGGATCTGAACTGCATCTTCCATTGAACAGTTGTCCAGCCGGATGTTATCTATTGCAAGTAATTTATCCCCAAGTTCCAGGGTGCCCGTCCTGTTAGTAAATGTAGAGCAACACATGATTAATGAGCACTTACCAGGGTCATTTAAGAGGCATGAAGAATAATGTAGCATCATGGCAGTCTTTCCAGAAGAGACATTCTTCAATTCTTATTAAATTGCATTTTATTAACAAATTCCTTTTTTCAGTCTTAGTTTGGATGTCTGCCATGACATTACATTTCAGAATACTAAAAACACTTTTTTTTTTTAAACTGGTTTTTTGAACTAGTCCAGGACTACTATATAAGCTTCACTCAGGAATTCTAAGTTTCCTAGGAAGGGAGGTAATGGCGCAGGGTTTACGGACACTGGATGTCCTCATGCTTCTCCACATTGTTACACTACTTTTCAGGTACTAGGAGTGGGTTGGGAGTCCGTGTGCTAGGAGAGGGTTGGGAGAGTGAGGGAAGTCATGGTGGGATGGACTTCATGGAGGTCTGAACTTGGTGTCCCTGCCATTTCCGCCTGTACCAGGAAACCCATGGCCACTAATACTGGCACAGGACCTGTGTGGGTCTCTTGAAAATTTTCAAGGCCCATCATGAAATGAGAAAAATAATGAGAATGTGCATGTGTTTGTAGGTGTATGTATGTATACTCATACATATTTGTATGGAAGGCTATGGTTTGGTAAGAACTATCCTTTAGGAATTATGTCTGTGACAGAGATTGCTAATTGCTTTCAGCCCCTATCCTCCTCTCTCTTCTTCTGGGTCATTCCCTGGAGATGCATACCCCAGACTCTCTTAGCACCACTCCTACTTCCCTTCTGTGGCTAGAAAACTGCAATGACTGTAGTAACCTGGTGAGGTTAAGAGAGTTGCCTCCCCAGCCTTGTGTTGCCTGCCTACTTCCCAAATGTTATATGAGACAGTGCAAACTTGTGTGTCCCAGTCTATTTCTGAGTCTCCCTGTCATGGCATGTGAGCCTATAGCTATATACCTAAACTCACAAAATGTCCTTTCTACTTACCGAGCATTAAAATATTACTTTCATGAAATGACTGTGATAATAGATTTTGAATATTTTTAAAAAGTCCTTAATTGGACGATAGAAAGTTCACAGTCTTCTATCGGTATTCCCAGAGATTTAAAAATATTTTGATCTAGAGGCACGTGGCTGGTACAGTCGGCTAAGTTTAGGCTCAGGTCATCATCTCCAGGTTGTGAGACCCAGACTCGAGTCCAACTCTGCTCCCCTTGGTTGGAGATTCTCTCGCCCTCTCCCTCTGCCCCTCCCGCTCATTCTCTCTCTCTCTCTCTCTCTCTCTCTCTCTCTCTCTCAAATAAATGAATAAATCATTAAAATAAATATGTTTGATCTGTGAAATCAAAAGTTTGAGACCTGATTTTGACAGTATATGGACCAAAGAGAAGGCAAACATTTTCAAGGCTCAAGGATCTGGCTTGGCTAGGAAGGACATTCTGGCATCTAGCAAAGCTCTTCACAAGCTATTATCTATCTCCACATAGGGTGTTGCTCATAATTGGAGCCACTTCTAGCTTTTGAGCTGGAAAATGAAGGACGGAAGATGATCAGTGACGGAGAGTGTGATGGACTCAGGAAGCACCCTAAAAGGTGACTGTTGTCTGCAGTGGCTACTGAAATAAACTGACAAGCGGTGGGAGAGCTACAACATCACTGCATGAGGAATGTTGAATATAATTGCCTAATAGTGACTGTCTGAAAAATATTAAGAATACCATGATCCATTAAGAAGATCTACCTTGGGTGCAGAAAGGGACATCTACTTTAATTAAGGAATGCCTTACACCTGGCTGGCTCAGTTAGTAGAGCATGTGACTCTTGATCTTGAGGTCGTGAGTTCAAGGCCCATGTTGGGGGTAGATACTTTAAGAAAAAGAAATGCCTTGGAATGAACCAGAAAATTCAATTTCCTTACCTGTGTGCCACACTTCCTTTCTTGATATCTGATATGACAAGGGGGTCTCCTGGTTTTCTGCTAGATGGTGCTGTAATAATGAAGTTAGATTCTTTATATCCATGATTCACCCACACCATGTATTTGCTGTTTTATAGCAAAGGTTAATGCAAGCACATATTTGCTTTGTATGCAAAGCAAAGATGCACAGCAAGTGACTTAGAAAATGTGCACTTTACATCTTCTTAATATAAAAATGTGTTAAAATACGTACACACTTACAAACTAAAGCAAAGTCATTTTAAGTTTGCAACTGGAGAAAGCAATTGCACAGCCGCCCATCAGTTTAAATCTATTTCAACCTGTGATTCCAAAGAGAAAGGTGAAGGGTGACTATCCCAAGAGGAGGCTACTGGAAGCAACCGGGGGCCCCCCTGAGTGGTATTCAAATGTGCTCCCTTCTCCCACCTCTTCCTTCACTTCTTTTTGGTGAGGTGACAGCACTTTTTATGGGACCGTGCCATATTACCTCAGGTATATGGGATTGGAAAGTGGATGAGATTCACTGATTTAAAGTTCTTTTTTTTCCCCCAGAAGGAAATCTTTTTGCTAGACAGGCTGTAAATCTTAAAACTTTGCTCCCACATTCATACCTAGAATGCTCTGAAGCGTTCTGAAATATGAATATTTTATTTTATTGACAGCAGCAAATATTTGACTTAATTATATCTTTATATATACTCATATTCTAAATGTGCACATATAACTTTTATATTGAGTTTACAGAGTTTACTGAGTTTACAGATTATCCTATTATCCTACACAGTGGTCAGTTTTTGGCTTTATAACTTCTCTCAAGGATATTTCCATTTGGTGAGAATGAAAAGCAATTAGTTTTGAGTCTACTGTAGAATTAATCCTGAAAATGAGCTATAGTTCACATGAGTACAAAAATATCATCTTGATCTAGAAAGTTTATATTTAATTTAGGTGTTTGATAATTAAAATAACCCATACCGACATTTATAAAAAAAAAACAATTTGCCTTGGAGAGGAGATGTTTTGCCAGCTTGAAGTCTGTAGTGATTTCCTTTTAAGGATCATTAAAAGGCCCCTAAAGTAAGATTTTATTATAAACAGGCTGATCACCCCATAATAATCACAGAACCATATCATATCCCATCATCCCATCTGAATCCCAGGAAAATGTTTATGCATAAGAACAGATGGTTTAATATCTCAACACAACATTGAAAGAAAAAGCAAATACATATATCAATACCTTACTCACTGTCTAAATTAGCCCATAGTAAATGTTAATGGGACTTCATTCAACCATTATTCTTAGCTTCCAGCAAAGTATGCAAAACATTCTATTCACTACAATTAATTCATAATTTAAACTTCCACTCGATTTGATATAATTCCTCCAGAGAAACAGAAATATTTAGCATTTTTATACATGTCATATTTTACATCTGCAAATTGTTTTGGGCATAGGGCTCAAAGACAAAAACTTTGTTATTACCCGAAAATACAACTTTTTAAGCATCTGCCAACGACTTTCTACTCTATTTTGCCAAGCGGTAGTAATGCCACAGAGCACTCAATATTTCCTCTGGTTTTTAATAAAATCCACGATCCACTGAAGTGGTCTGAATTGAAACAATAGTAGAGGCAACAGACTACTATCAAACCCATTTCTGTCATCTTTGCAGCAGAGGAAAACAGCGCAGGAGTCTCTCGGACAAACTGACGCGGCTTTGCAGAGAGGTTTGAAAGTTATTACGGCATCTGGACACATGTGGCCATTCTCACGTCTACTAGATTCTTCTCTTTCTCCTTTCTCACTGAGACCATCCCCGAGGCTTGAGAAGCTCGTCAGGGTAGATGCCCCTTGGAGTGATGAAGTTGAACCCGGAAGTGGGTCCAAGTCTGTACGAGCTCCTGGCCCTGTAGCTACCGTGCCCACCAGGCATGCTAAATGCAGCTCTGTGGGCTCAAATGTCGGTTGCATACGTCCACTACCCGGGAAGAAGTCACAAACTAAGCATGCTTTGCTTGACTTGGAGTGCTTTAAAAAATTAGATTAGTTGCCAACACTTCAAAATTAGTAGATTTCATGCATCTGTAGAGTTTCTCTTTAAAAAGTGGAGAGGTAATATGGTAGAATGATTAAGAGCTGGGACTTTGCAGGCATAATGTTTGGGTCCAAAAGCCTGGCTCTACCACTTATCAGCCACAGGTGTTTGAGTGTATAGTCTTTAGGCACCTGAGGTGTTTTTTTAAACCTGCAAATGGTGATGAAGAAGAGCAAGAGTGCTTACCTTGGCATTTTTGCAGCAAGGGTTGAGTTTTTACATTAAACTCACTAAGTGATGCACTATGTGAGTGTTTACTGTTATGATTATCTAGCAACAATGGACACTTCCCAACTCCCCTCTTGGGATGGGGCCTTCAGTTTCCCATTTGCCATTGTCCTCCCTGGATGGATCTCATTCACTGACTTGCCTCACCTCTGAGGTCTTATGAATTTGCGACCCTTTGTATGGGAATACACTAGTGCTTAAAGCTTCAAATTTGGGGTGCCTAGGTGGCTCAGTTGGTTGGGCGACTGCCTTCGGCTCAGGTCATGATCCCGGAGACCCAGGATCGAGCCCCACATTGGGCTTCCTGCTTGCCGGGAAGCCTGCTTCTCCCTCTCTCACTCCCCCTGCTTGTGTTCCCTCTCTAGCTGTGTTTCTTTCTGTCAAACAAATAAAATCTTAAAAAAAAATAAAGCTTCAAATTTGATTGAAGTTCTCCACAGAATCATTTGTTTAATACATATATGTTGACACTAAATATAAGCTAGGCAGCTCTGCTCTGAGAACCAGCCATGGAACCCCATAGAAGTTGCATACAGTGAGGGGGGCCGGGATGGTTAAAATTCATGAAGTTATTAGCCATGAAACTCTCTCTTCTGCAAGCAAGTCCAGTTGGGAAGGCCATACAAATCATCACATGGCAAGGAGGTTACCCTAAATGGGTCAAGAGTGTGGCCTAGCAAAGAAGGGTAGCACATGGTTATTGAGTTCTGAAAAAGACAAAATAGTTTCATAACTGCTTGAAATCTCAGTATAAATTGGTTCAGTGTATGGAACTGAAAGGCTGACAAAGGAGAAAGAATGAGACACAAATCCCATGTTATATGATGTATGTTAAATTTAAAATACTGCCTTTTCTTTAGTCATAGTTTATAAAATAATTTTAATTCAAACTCTTCTATCTCTGTTAGTGGTTTTTGTTTACTAGAGCTACTGTTTTGAGTCATCTACAAGTTTTTTTCAAAACTCATCACTTTCACATCTCTTACAGCTATTTCACAATCCAACAAGATGATGTCACTAGAAATTTTATCCTAAATAACAAGTACCCATTTGTATAACATCACAATGATTGATTTCTTAATGCTGCTCCTAGACGTACATTCTTGATCCTCACAAGAAACTACCTACTATATTATTTTATTAGCTTATTTTTACTTCATTTATATCAAAATTATAGGGACATACAATATGAAGCGTCAAATTTCTCCAAGAGCAGCCCTTCGTTTCTTACTTCCACAGGTGCTGTTGCTATGTTGCTAAATAACATACAACTGTTACCATTAATTATTTTCAGTGTTAATTATTTACCTTCTTATGAAAGATGCTATACCAGCACCATGTTCCTGTGTGTTTCTTGTCCTATGGGCTCCCCACATTCTTCCAATGCAGTTTTGGCTGAGTTTTTTAGAAGATCAATATTTGGTATTTTCGTCTGTAAGACTACGTAAACAGTATTCACAGACAAGTCATGTAGCATACTAAGACTACTTGCCTTTTCCTAGGATATATTTTCCCTTTAGTTGTCTATTGCCTTGGTGTCTTTGCATAGTTTTCTTGTATGTATCACAAATTCAATTCCTCAGATCCTAAGTTATATCAATTTTCTCTTAGCATGATAAATCCTATCAGGGTTTCTAGCAGAGGTTTACAGCTTGTATGGACTGTTTGCTTTCTAGGGTGGCTGCACAGATCTTGGGAACTTCCTTCTCACAGACGTGGAAGATGTTCTCTTGATATCTGTTACACTAATTAAAACAAGGAGGCCGTTAGACTGAGGTGGCTTTGAAGCCGTGATGGCCTATAGAAGCAAACCCAAATCTAAGCCTGTCAACGCCTCAAATATAAAATCAAAATGCTAAGGAAAATCAATCACAAATAGCCAAGTAGGCTTTAAGCTACAGACGATCAATCATTTCCTTTCTCTGTGTCTGTACTTTCTCTACCTGTCTTCCCCCAGGTTCCTGTAGCTAGAACACTCCTAACTCTTTCCTGTTTGGCACCGCCTAATTTGAATCTATTTTTGCTTAAATAAACTCTTAAAAATTTTAATATGCCTCAGTTCATCTCTTAACCGTGCTCTCTTGCATTCTTGGAGCCCTCACACTTCACACCTCACACTGTGTCCTTTGGACTCAGCCCGTACACTTCTTATCTATCCCAGATTCCTCATTTGTGGTTTTCTTCTACTTTCTGGCATTTTCCCTCACCTTTACTTTCCAATATTTTAATTTCTGCCATGTTGTTAAGTTCCAAGAGGTCTTTGTCCTATGTTGTTTTAGACTAACATTCCTTTCCTGCCTCCCAACCACACAGTATCTTACGTTGCTACTGATGTTAATGCAACCTTGTACCTTTTTAAAGTCTTCCCGAATGTGCTGCTTCTGTTTTTCTTCTTTGTTTTTGGTGCTAGACTTGCACATCAGATTCTTCCCTCAGGTGTCTGCTTTTTCTTAGCTGTCTGTTCACATGAAAGATGCAGCCTTACCAAGCTGTTAGAAAGCTTAGTGCACCTGCGAGGTCTGCGGACTCTGATCGTCCCTGGGTAGTTGAAGGAAAGTCTGCCTACCTGGCTTCTCCGAGCTTACGGAGGGGAGCAGACTCGCAGTCTCAACATTCCGTAGGTACATTTTTTTTCTTTTTTTTTAAGATTTCATTTATTTGACAGAGAGGGGTGGGAACACAGGCAGGGGGAGTGGGTGAGAGGGAAGCAGAGCAGGGACCCTGACACAGGGCTCTATTCCGCGACCCTGGGATCATGAGCCAAGCCAGGCAACCGGAGCCAGCCAGGCGCCCCAACCTCATCTGTTTTTGAGAGCAGTATACCCTCAGCTGTGCTCTCCCAGGCCAGAGCCCTCCATTTCCTGCTTTCCAGAGAATGAGACTCGATTCTCCTGGGGAGGGGAGACGTGCCTGGCTGTGCCAGCTCGGGCAGGCATCTAAGCGACTAATTCATTCTTCACAGACTTTCAACAGTTCCTCACGTCTCAGCTCTCCCATCACTCTCACTTCCACAAGCTCCTCACTGCACCAGTTCCTGGTTCTGTTGGGAGTTTAGGATGCAAATCCGGTTCCCTGTCAGCTTTCCCTTCCGCTTCTTTAAACTCATCTTTCTCCATCTTCTCTGCTACTTCCAGATTTGGTTGCGGCATTTGCCTTTTCTTCTTCTCTTATGGGTTTGGACTTTTTGAAAGATCTTGCACTGTTGTTTTAAAACGGTATAGGGGTGGGAGCAGTCCTAAATGCCAGTGTTCAAGTTATCATCTTTTGACCCTGAAGATTTAAAATCAGTAGTCCTCTCTCACTATCAGAAACGGATTCTTACAGTGAATATGGATTCTTTGTTTCTCAAACAGTTGTTGGAAAGGTGAAAAGTGACATTTTATATCTTTTGCTTAAAAAACTATGTTGGAAGACAGGTAAAATCTTCTGGATTTGGGAGCTAATTCAACATGAATCAACAAAGTGTTCCAAGAACACTCGCTAATATCTAGCCATTCATGGATCTTATTCTATTAGTCAAGGTACTTTGCTCAAAGGGCCTAATAAAGTGTCCCAACATACACACACACAGACACACACACACACATGCACACGCGTGCACATTCAGTTTTACTTGCAACCATATATATGATACTTGTCAAGTAAAACAAGTTATTTGATTTGAAATGGAGCAGCAAGTAGAATTTTTATTGCAAAGTTGGCAAAAAAACCTTGAGCCACTCTATTCTAATATGCTTAAGACTTAAGGGGAAAAAATGACATATTTGTTGTGCTTGTCATGAGGGCTGCTTTATGATTTTATATCCTCCCCCCCAAAAGTAAGCCTTTGTTCCTGAAAACAATTCGGTCAAAATTAAAACGGAAAGCCAACAAATTAACTCCACTCATAAAATGCTGTCTTTTGCTTTTCTGATCAAGGATGTGGGAAGGGTCATCAATCATGGGTCCTGGGCAGGTTACCCAGCCAAGCCTCTTTTCTATAAAATGGGTATAGATGCCATAGGGTTGCTCTAAGGATTAAGTGGGAAACACACAAATACTCTGTTTATGGTCATGCCTGGCACAAGGTAGATACAAGTCGTTATAGTAAAACTGCAAAAAGAAAACAGTATCAAAAGGACTTTATCAACAACTGCTCATGACCAAGGTAACCCGCGTGCTCTGCCCTGGGAGGCAGGCAGGCGGCGTGGCTGGGTGTGCGCTCTGGCTTCGGATTGGCTGGGGTCTTAGAGCTTCAGGACATCGTTTCCAGCACGAGCCCGTTTCACTTTATTTGCTATAATAAATTGCTCTACATTATAGCAATAACACCAGTAAAAATCAAGCCTGATGCTAATATGCTATGAATGTCTCATCAGGAACTTCAGAAAATTAGTCTAAAACTGCTCACCACATCCAAAATCAGAGACTCATTTCTCAGTCAATTAGGTATGAAGAGTGAGGGAGGCTTCAGCCAAGTGTGAAAGGCTCTGGTGGAATGTTTCCCGAGATGATGGCCTGCTTCTTACTACTCAGGCTCTCACAAGGTGAAGGAGACAGAAGAGGACTTTGTATAAAGATAGTGAGAAATACCAGTAGACCCCTGTGTGGCCTCAGTTTCGCTAACAGTACCCGTGCATTTGAGAAGAGGGTCCCTTGGTGTCCGACCAAACTGCTATAATTGTAGCTGGCGTGGAATTTTGCAGGGGAAGAGCCTGGATTAAGCTATTTCATGAAGCTCTACATGTAAAATAAACAACCATCGTCATAATAACTAACACTTGTTAGGTTTCATAACTGGTCCTAGGCACTTTACATATCCTAGCTCATTTAATCTTCTCAACAATGCTACAAAGAAGGGAAGAAGCGCACAGTTTTACAGACAAGGAGATGGTACAGAGAGATCAAGAGAGTCGAGGAGTGCAGCAAGTGTGTGCTGAGGTCTTGCCTTTTTTTTTTATTTAAAGATTTTATTTATTTATTCGACAAAGAGAGAGAGCACAAGTAGGCAGAGTGGCAGGTAGAGGGAGAGGGAGAAGCAGGCTCTCCACTGAGCAAGGAGCCCAATGGTGGAGCTCCATCCTAGGACCCTGGGATCATGACCTGAGCCAAAGGCAGATGCTTAATCAACTGAACCACCCAGGCACCCTGAGGCCTTGTTCTTAATCATTTTCCAAGTTAGTGCTTCTTTAGTTCACCCAAGGAACTAAACATCTGCATAAACATCTGCATTCATCATCTCCTTCAAAACTCATTTTCTGGAGTGCACCGTGGTTAGTGGAAGATTGTTAGCCAACGATTGTTTCTGATAGACTCCTATCCATTCACTCCACAAAGACAGGGATTAAATAAGCACCTTGTATCCACCAGGAACAATGCTGGGCCTTAGGAGTTCATTATTTCATACCAATAAAAATGGATTCTGGCCTTTTTTTCTTTTTTAAAGTAAATTCTGTTTTCTCAATTGGGAGAATATGAGTATTTTCCACGAGGAGACCATTTTGGTATGGTGATGATAAGTCGTATAAAGGGAGCTGTAGGTCTAGATGGGCTGACAAACGGGTTTGACAAGCCTATGTATCATTCCTCCATCCAGGAAAGGCAGAACACTTCCAGCTTCCAAGAATAGCATTAGCTTATGCTGGCTAAGAGTCCATGCTTGTGGGGGTTCTGGGGGTTTCCATGGTTGGCATTAAATATAATACTTAGTTCACACACAAAACCATTTTCATATGATTAGAATACGCTGTAGTTGTATATACATGAAAACACTTCAACCAAATGGAGCATTAAAATATTGACTTTAAAAGAAGAATACATCACAGGGTTTGTTTTTAAATGGAGACTCTCCTTTATAATTGTATTTCTATGTATATCCATTTTTTCTTTAATTTTTTAAATTGAAGTTAGTGGACACACAGTGCTACATCAGTTTCAGGTGCAGAACACAGCAGCTGGACAAGTCTACGTGTTATGCTAGGCTCACCACAAGTGACAAGTGCAGCTATCACCTGTCACCATCCGGTGCTCTCACAATAGCACCGACTCTATTCTCTGTGCTGTCCCGTTTATTCCTGTGACATATTCATTCCATTACTGAAGCAATATCTCCCTCTCCCCTTCACCCATGTGTCTATCTCCCTATGTTCCTCCCCTCACATATATCAATTTTTAAGAATAAATCGATTATATAAAAAACATAAAGACCATTTTCCCACTTAAAATCTGGAAGCAAAATGACGATGTGACAATAGGCTTCTCAGCTGTGGGTGTCTCCAGCAGAAGCCCTGGCACCGAGGATCTCTAAGGACAGGGAGTGCGTTTCTAAAACTCAGCATAGGCTCTGACATCCTAGGCACTCAGAACGCATTTGTTTCATGCAGGCAAAGGGAAGAAAGAGAATACCTGGGTGGATCAGTGGGTTAAAGCCTCTGCCTTCAGCTCAGGTCATGATCTCAGGGTCCTGGGATCGAGGCCTGCATCGGGCTCTCTGCTTAGTCAGGAGCCTGCTTCCTCCTTTCTCTCTGCCTGCCTCTCTGACTACTTGTGATCTCTCTCTGTCAAATAAATAAATAAAATCTTTTTTTTTTAAAGATTTTATTTATTTGATAGAGAGAAACACAGTGAGAGAGGGAACATAAGCAGGGGGAGTGAGAGAGGGAGAAGCAGGCTTCCCGCCGAGCAAGGAGCCGGATGTGGGACTCGATACCGGGTCTTCGAGATCATGACCTGAGCCGAAGGCAGTCGCTTAACCAACTGAGCCGCCCGGACACCCCTAAATAAATAAAATCTTAAAAAAAAAAAAAAGGGAAGAAAGAATGGAGTGGAAGGCGGGGCCCCTGTACACAGCCGGGAAGTTACACACTCCTCCAAGAAAGACTGCTTCCACGGCCAATTCTGATGGAATAAATCAATGGAATGGAATAAATAGGTTAAATGGAAGCAGCCTTAAAATAACAAGGGGGTTGCGGCAGCCACCCAGAGTCCCAGATATTTTTAGAATAGTAAGTTCTGATGAGCTCTTCCTTAATTTCAGTAACCACTGCTGTTGAGAGAATAATAGCATACTCTCTTTGTTTCATAATGAACAAATTGAGAGGCTCAGTAGTCTACCTAAAGGCCTAAATGGCTTTAGTCGTACCTAGAATAGGTCTGGAGTCTCCAAAATCCCATCTCATCTTTCTGCTGAGCAGAGAGAGACAGGGAGACACATCAGTCCTCCTCTTCTCTCAGTTGGGCACACTGGGGATCAGGAGTGGGTAGCAAGCACTCTCTCTTGCATAGAGCTTCTTTTTATTCCATATTATATTCCATATTATAGTTCTACTACTTTTAGGGTTGCATTCGATCTGTCTGATGTCTTGGTTATACCTAAAATTTCATTTTCAGTGTCACATTTATATTGTCAGAGTTGAAGCAGATGGCCCCCATTTTATACCACCCGGCTGAGACCTGTTTTTGCCTTAACCGCTGACATAAATGTGATCCAATAGTGTGTAGTGAGGCACTTCATGTGATCTCATCACTCTTTCTTGAAGGAACCACTCCTTGGTCACAAACACTGCCTCTCTGCTCTTTATGCATTAATCATTTGCTTCATTTTCTTGAGGGCATTTGTGGATGACCCAAGTTTATGGATAGTAAAAGTATTAAAACTCCAATTCACATTTTATAAATGGAGGCTGAAATTTTCAAAGCTGTTTTACCAAAGCAGTTATGAGTCTAGAGCTCAAGGAAAGAAGGGTATTTAACACATTTCTATGTTCTGCTTTTCATTTTGGTTTGGTTACCGAGACATCCTGGATCATGCAGGAATTCCAAAAGTTACGAAATTAAAAGACATTATTTTTAGTCTTGCAAAATGGCTTATAGATGCGTAGTGGACAGACAGGAACACAGTCTTAACGAGAAATAAACGACATTTTTCTTAAACAGATTATTGTGAAAACTTAATCCACAATCTACTAAAATGTAGAGAACCTATATGCACTTCTAGGTTCATCTAATCATTCATGGTGGAGGTGAGACACATTTATTGAGTCCTTATTACTTGCCTGGGACTAGAGTAGGTATGATAAATATGTTCTTTTATTTAACACTTCAAATAAGATGTCCTTATTTCCATTTTACAGATGAAGAAACCTAAGATTGGAGAGAGTTTTAAGTCACTTGCCCCATTCACACGGCGAGTTAAGTGCTGGAGATGGGCCTGGCCCCACTCATGTGTGACATGATGTAGAAACTTGGCAATGGCACTTCAGAAGCTTCTGTCGCACCTGTAAGCCAGTCGACAACACAAATTTCTAATGACTTTTTAAAATTCTACATTTAAAAAAAAGTCACTTTTACTTACAACTTATGGTTATTCCAAGTTCCACACTGTGCTTCTTGGGGAGCTTCACGTGAAAGGTCCCACTACTTGGGATGACAGACTCTGGAATTTCAAAACAAAGAAGAGGATGTTTGTAGGTGATCAGGAAGCATGGAGCACCAATCAATGAAAAGGCATCAGGAATTCTTGAATCATAAGTGTCTGAAGTCAAAGTTGAAAGAGCTGAAGGAAAGCGAATGCCTGTAAAATCCTGATAAATTATGCTTCTGGTGAAGAAAAGATGTCTTGCCCCAAGGCAGCTGTGTGTCCTTCACAGCAACACAGGAGTTCAGTATTAGTGAGGTGTCATTCGGGTAACCTCTGTGCCAAATTCACTTGGAATGCAAGTCACAAAAACAAGTTCCATTCATTCATTCCTTCATTCATTCCTTCATTCATTCATTCGTCAGAAGGAGAGCACAAGCACAGGGAGCTGCAGGCAGAGGGAGGAGCACGCTCTCTGCTGAGCAGGGAGCCTGATGCAGGGCTCAATTCCAGGACCCTTGGGATCATGAGCTGCATGGAAGGCTGACACTTAACCGACTGAGCCACCCAGGCGCCCCACAGATACAGATTCCTGAATCATCCCAGATCTAGGGAATCAGAATTTCTGAAGCTAAAGCCTAGAAATCGGCATTTTGAAGCATTTCTCCAGGTGATTCTTACGCATACCAAAGTTTAAGAACCAAAGATCTGGTTATCTTCTTTTTTTTCTCTTCAACCATGTTTTCCCAGAGTTACCTATTCAGCAATACTTTTTATTCCACTGTTGTTTGAAAGTAGCTGGGGAAATAAGTTTTAGGAGAAATTTCATTTTGATGTGGTGGTTGTTGATTTGGGGGATAGGGAGGTGCCTTAATTTGTACTATAAAGGAGGAAAACAAGAGGTAGAAACAAGAGTGATACTCAAAGGATTTCTCAACTGAATGATGTTGACCACAACCAGTCAGACAGGGCGCTGCCTTCGGGGTTGGAACTCAGGACCCCAGGAGGCCTCAACTGCACCAAGTATTGCCCTCTAATTTCTGGATCCTGGGGAGCTCGAGGAGCAAGAGGGCAGGAGGCACTGGACCAGGGTGAAGGTGGGCTCAGACGCTGGCCAACCAGTACAGAGCTAACTAACATTGTTGCAACAGAAAGAGAACCAGCATGCACTGAGTTTGTGGGGAGATTTTACCAGGGCTCCACCAGTATTTGAGAAAAGAAAGAACTGCTATAAATTCTTAAATATATTCTTCTTAAAATTCCTTTAGCAGCTTGGGAAACCTTCAATTAGAGATAAGGTTAAAAAGAAAAAATCCTCTGAAGAGATAACATCTATTCACACTAAGCTGCTAATGACTGTAATCCTTTCTTGAAGGTTTTGGAAAGGGATGGAAGGGGCACATGAAGGGAAATCTAATGGGAAGCTTGTGGGATGGCAGAGCTCAACTATTTTTACTGCTTGATTTAGCTCAATGCTAGCTGCCCAACCTACCGAGGAGGAACTGACTACAACAGTGGGGCCCCTGGTTCAATTTATTAATCCCATATTTAACACAGTTCCCGTCCCTGCAAAGCCTAAGTGAAAGCTGGGTCAGCCTCATGGAAACAGAGCTAGAGTACTCCCTTCTTCGGCCTTAACTTGTTCTTCCTAGACCTTTTATTCTTTCCCGGGAGAAATGTAGGCAGTAAACCTTTTACAAGACCAGAATCTCATCTTCCAATTTTGCCATAGAATGTTCAGTCTTCCAAGATTTGCCACAGACTGTTAAACTGGAAAACACAATAAAAATTTGATTTCTCTGGGCCTTCCAGGTTTCTAGAACACCACTATAAAACAAGGGTCCTCAAGCTGCCCCTCAGAGCCCCGGTCATTGTGCCCAGCAAAGGCGAGTCTACCCCTTTTGAGCTTTTTCTCT
>PITA01009896.1:30703-74971 GCA_004023965.1 Spilogale gracilis
CTTGTTCCCTGCCCCTTTATTCGTGTGTTTTGTTTCTTAAATTCCACATGAGTGAAATCATCTGGTCTTTGTCTCTCTGACTTACTTCACTCAGTGTCACAGACTGTCTTTGGCTTCACTGTTGTCGTCAGAGAACACTCTGATACACTGGAGAAGACCCATATAGATTTGTGTGTTTATTCATTAATCATTTGTATCCCTGTGGTGTCAGAAACCAAGGCAGAAGAAAAGTTATTCAATTTCCTTACTACCTAGAGCCCACTGACAAGTCCCTGAAACAGGCAGAGTGACATTCCTCTAGGGACTCAACTGCCTCCACCTTAATACTTTGCTAAGGGGAAAAGGCAATCCTAGCCTGACCACTCCCCACACGCCCCCAACCCCTGTCCAGATCCTGTAAATCTACTTTCACATATAACAATTCCTTTGGAAACTTCCTTTATCTCTAAATCCTCCAAGACATGTGCTGGCAATCATCCCCCAGCATATGGCCCACTGATATACATCTGAAGGGTCTCATGACTTAGGTTTTATTAGACGTTAATAAGTGACCTTTTCCCAACAATAGCTAGCCCCTCCAGGTCTAGTAAAGCTTGCTTCCAAAATTCCTTAGGGACTTATGCTATCCCTGACCTCCTCCCAACCTCATAGTATATAATCAGCCATTCCTCACAAACCCCAGACAGCAGCTCTTTCTGCCCAGCATCCTGTCCCTGTGCTTTCATAAACCATTTTGCACCAAAGACATCTCAAGAATTCTTTCTTGGTCATCGGCTCTGGACTCCACCCCACTGAACCTCACTTTTATTCTAAAACTTTATCACTCGGGCACCTAGGTGGCTCAGTCGGTTAAGCATCTGCCTTCAGCTCAGGTCATGATCCCCAGGTGCTGGGATGGAGTCCCACATTGGGATCCCTGCTCAGAGGGGAGCCTGCTTCTCCCTCCGCCCCTCCCCTCCACCACTTGTGCTCTCCTTTTCTCTCTCTCTCTCACAAAAATAAATAAATAAAATCTTAAAAAAAAAAGGATTTGTACCTTTGCCATTTCCCAACAGGACTTGAGATAGACAAAATTATTTCCCCTAACAGATTTCAAAAAGACTGGCTAGTTTTGCTACATTGGGGTAGAAAAAGAAATGAGGTAAGCAACACGTAGGTGTGCTTTATTTCCTCATTTTGGAAGCTGCAGGTGTTATAAATATTTACTTCCAAAATATTCTTCTAATCTGGGTCTTCCCTGCATCTCACCCCTTAGGTCTTCTACATTCTCTGTTCCAATAATGGAAGGCTAATTGCCACCTTCTTCCTACCCCTAACATGGCAGTTTACAAATGTGGAGCTAGCATGCAGACTGGGGGCAGAGAGGGCATTTGCAGTGGCCCCATCTTGTCTGCCCCACCAGCGGGTCTGCAGGGGGAAGGGAGAAACAAAGAGGCGTGCAAGAGGAGCGTGCGCGAGGTCTTGGAGAGTGCCTGTGCTTGGCCTTGACAGCCCTCATGTCTGGTTCTAGGCTTTCCTGAGGCTGCCTGCACACCCTGGCCTGTGGGCTGTGAAACTCCTGTGGGCTTCAGCAAATTCCCGTTCTCTGTCTGAATGAGCTCGGGGCATGTCCGTTGCTTACAACAGAACGATCTCTGATGAACACATTGGTCTAGCAGAGGCACTGGGATGGGAGCTGAGCCAAAAGCCTCCACAGAAGGGTTCATGGGAGTGGTAGGAATTGGATCACCCAGATAAAGCATGCAAGTGCCCCGTAAGTAAATGCATAAGGAGCTTTAGAGGCACAGACAGCTTCACGCGTTCTGGAACTCATTTCATGTATGTTTGTTTCAGTGTTGTGTGTGTGTGTGTGTGTTTTTTTTACCAAAATTCTCCATGAAAAGGGAAGGAAGAATATGGCATGCTTGTATGTACACGTGTGTTCATGTGGGTATGTAACAGCTTGTCCATGATGCTATACAAATAAGATTGTGCAACCCTAAGGGCCAGGAATTCATTGATCTAGAATAGTTACCATATTTGCTTTTATAAATTTTTAATTCAGGGAATCTTGACCAAGATTAGCATTGTTAATGACACTGGAGGAGATAGTACCACTTTCCGGAGAACAGCAATGAATCATGTTTGACTACATAAGACTTGAAATATTCATAGTGATGAACAAATATCAACAAATGAATCTCTTTGATCAGCTGTGGCTTCATTTTAATCTCTAAAGGCCAACACAATTTATTTATTTATTTTTTTTAAAAAAAGATTTTATTTATTTATTTGACAGAGAGAAACACAGTGAGAGAGGGAACACAAGCAGAGGGACTGAGAGAGGGAGAAGCAGGAGCCCGATGTGGGGCTTGATCCCGGGTCTCCAGGATCTTGACCTGAGCTGAAAGCAGCCGCCTAACCAACTGAGCCACCCAGGTGCCCCACGATTTATTTTATATTTGGTAATTTTTTTTTGCCTACACAGTTATTTGGTGGGTAAAGCAAAGGCATATTTAATTCAGTGTTTCTTAGCGAAATACTAGTAAAGAGGCAAAAAAGGTATTTGGAGAAACAATAGGTTTAGAATAAGTAAACAGAAAGCTTATTTTGTTAGACTCCCATGTGATTATTTTACGCTTCCTCATTTTGCTTTATCTTTGTAAATACTATAATTAAAAACACATTTGGGTAAACAAAGCCTCCCTTCTTTCCAATTGGCCTGCTTTTTCTGCCTGAAGCATTCATTGTTGGCACAGTAAGATAATCACCGCAGCATAATTCATTAACCTGGACATCCTTGTGAGATTCGAAAAATTAAGAGATTCTAAGGGGGGGTGGTAAATGTAAATGCTTAATTCCTCTCCCCACTCAGAGGAAAACACTCTAGTAATGATGACAAACATCATTTGATAGCATTTTCACTGGGATTTCTTTCCAGAACTAAGCTGTACCTTTGCCAACAAAATAACTTCAGAGTTAAAGTGGAATCTTCAGCTATTTACAATTTTTTAGACTGGTATTTAAAA
Source organism: Spilogale gracilis (assembly GCA_004023965.1). Lineage (NCBI taxonomy): Eukaryota > Metazoa > Chordata > Mammalia > Carnivora > Mephitidae > Spilogale > Spilogale gracilis. The sequence continues at coordinate 33,712 of PITA01009896.1, forward strand.
ACAGTATTGAAAAGAGGCAAAATGTAAATTGTGCATATATTATGGATATAGTTTTATATGTATGGTAAAGGGCATTGGTAAAGAAATATAAAAAAATAAACTTTTGTTTTTTAGAGTGATGAAGCTATGAATCATTTCAGCTTTAAAAAGAATTCCATAAATGTAATTATGTTGTTTGGACAGTAGTACCCACTTAAAGAGGGAGATTTAGGCAAGAGTGTACTTGTAGTCAAGCTTTTTAAACACTCTTCATGTCACTTAAAATATTTATAAAATAGAAGTGGTTTATCTTGAGCCTAATAGCTTGAGAACAAATATCTGGGTATACATATTTTGAGGAAGAATTTTAGAAGTAGGTGACCCACATCCGTACAATTGGGAGTGAATCCAGAAGGATAGGGCAGTCTTGAAATTGCTCATGCCCAGAGATTTCCTACCAATGTTCTAAGTTCTTAAATGGCTAAAAAAAAAAAAAAAAAAAAAAAAGCTTTCTGATTCCAGCAGTTTCCAGCAGATGCCAGTAGATTGGTAATGACTAGCTGGTGTTTTTTTGGAGATTCTGATGTTGTGTTCTGTGCCCAGCAGGAGGATACTGAAATCAATTAGTGATATCAGCCATGAACAAGAGAAGAGAATGATAGCATGGGAGCACATTGTTTTCTGGCCCTATTCTACATCACTTCCATCCGTTTGAAATGGATTGAATTGTGGAACAACCAGGGCAGGGGAGAAGACCTTAGGTCCCTTTTTTCCTGTCTCTTATTCGAGCAAGCTTGATACTGAATAAAGTGAGTTTAATAGTCATAGTTTCTATTTCTTAGGAGCCTAAACCAAGGATATTGAAGTGTTTAATCAACAAATATTAAAGTATACATATACATTAAATATGGATTAAACAATGAACAAATATTGAGGATACACATAAAGTAAGAATGCATATATAACACAAGGAAAGACTTAGATACTGCTTATGCAAGAGGTCAAATCCTGCTGGCTATTCACTGTGGGAATGTTTCAAGTTGAAGCTACTCAACATCCTACAGTGCACAGGATAGCCATTTCCTCTCAACAAACAATGACAGTAGGGCAGAGGTTCAGAAATCCTGCTCTTTCATGCTGGTAACTCTCACATCTTTTTAAAGACGCAGTGTAAGATGATACGAAAAAGACAGGTGCAAGTTAACAGATCTGGGACCTACTATTCACTTTGCTGTATGACCTTGAGTTTCCCTACCCAAACTTCAGTTTCCTCATTTATAAAGAAATGAAGGTATTGGATCGTAAGAGTCCTTCACCACTAATGTTGTGCGTTTGTAGTGAGTACATTCTGGGGCTTGCGGACAGCCTCCTTTGAAAACCATACCCTTGCCACCATCTGACTGATTCTTACAGGGTCCTCCTACCTGATTCCTGCTTGGCTGCAATTAACCAAATCTAAGAATTAGAAGCTTGAACTGGCTGGTCCTGGCTGGGCACTTTAGCAAAGATGGGGCAATCAAGTATACTCAAAAGTCAGAAAAAAACGTGTGCAGAGACAAATAGAGCAAACATGCAGAAACATGTCTCTCAGCACTAAGAGAAATAAGAACCCCAGAGAAATAGTGGGTATGGGATCAGTTCTGGATGCAAACTGAAATTCCTGGTTCTAGTCCCTCAGGAGAGGCAACTGCACATCATTCATTCATTCACCAAGTCTTGGCTGAGAGTCTCTTGCATTCCAAGCGCTATTCTGGGGGCTGGGATATATTCATGAACAAAAGGCACAAAGTCCCTGATAGCATAGATCTTTTTCCACTGGAGAGGACAATAAATAAATCCACAACATAACATCAGAGCATGAGAAAGGCTAAGAAGAACCATAAATCTGGGCAAGGGGACAGGGTGATAGATGGTGAGGGAATGATCCTCTGAACAAGTGATATTTGAGCAGAGACCTGAATGAAGTGAGCAGACCACCTGAACACGGTGGGGAAACTGTAGCAATCCTTTGATAGGATTGCATTTGGTGTGTCAAGTGCAATAAGTTCATATTCCCTTCCTTATTCCAAGTCCCGTCCTCTTTCTGAGAGATTCCACGGTACGCGTGGTCTTTCCATCACACTGCATTTCCAATTCCCAGACCTCTGGTTGAATAATATTCACCTCCCCTCTATATCACTTCAGCAGCCTGCTACCCTGAACCTCACTCGACCTCTGAAATCCCAAGCTCTAATATGCCAGTTTGACCTCAGTCTCCTGCCATTGGCTCCCTCCTCACTTTTCTCTCAGTATGCCCTTTTCTCTTCCCGAATATTCCCATATCCTTCAGTCCTCTCTTCCCAGTCTATTACTGACTTCCCTCTCTGCAACCTGGATTCCCTCGAGGCAGTACGTCTAGTGGTTAGAGCGTGGCCTTTGGAGCCAGATTGCTTGGGTGAAAGTCCCAGCCCTATCATCAACAACATGGGCCTCAGTTTTCTGGGGACGTAATCACAGTAACCTCCACCGCTGTTATAAGTGAGCTAGTGCTTAGAGGAGTGACATGCTACACAGCAAGCATTTGATAAATATTATAGGGATTTTGAGGTATCACCATATTTATTCATTTGCCCTTGCTGCAACAATTTGAACTGCTGTGACTTTAGTTTTCTTCCTGTTGAAACTTCTCCGGAAATCTCCATCTCTGGCTCAGTCTAATCACCTACCACCTCTGCTGTTATTCCTCAGTAGCCGAGGTCACCTGACAAAAAAACCACCTGGCCATACTGGTTGACAGGGCTTCTACTTAGGGCCTCCGGACTCTGCCTGGTCCACTACGCAGCTCGAATTCCCTTTATAGGAGTCTGGTTAGCTTTCCCATTCATTTCCCCATTAGGTATTCTAAACCATCACTCTTTTCAACTCCCCAAGAAGCTGATCCTTTTACTTCACTTGACAGTTCTTACATGAAACCCTAAACACAGATAAAAATGTATTTATATTCGCACATCCTTCTCTTTAAAATCACAAGAGGCAGCTGCCAACCTTCTGTCTTAGACCCACCTATGTTCTAGATAACTTCTCCTTTCATCCCTTTAGGGATCCACACCTGTCAATTATCTTTCTTCTCCCTCATTCACTTTAGGCTGCAAACATGTTCAGATCTCTCCAATAGCAACGAAACAAAACAACAAAACAAAATAACTCCCCTCTGGACTCTGAAGCCCCCTCCTTCGTTCATGCCATCTTTTCTCATCCACAGCTACACTTCCTAACATTGCCACCTGTTCCCTAGGGCAAAACTGATTTTGATTGAGAACCACTGGTTAGAGGATAAAGCAATAAAAAAGTGTCCAGTATGTAATAAAATGCTGAAGCAGTTCTAAAAAGAGAAGTCCACAATGGTCTCCATCTTTTTTATCCATTCACTGCATTCGTCTAGCCATACTGTGTCCCAAAGTCCAGCTCCTCGGCAGAAAGCAAGCATAATTTGTCTGTAGTTCTTCACCCTTGCCCTACCCCTCTGCTTACTACAGTCTGACTTCTGCCCCTCAGTTCCCTGAAACTACTCTGCAATGTGTTTTTTCCTAATTGCCAAATGCAGTGGACCTTTCCTGCCTTCTATTATTTGAATTCTCTGAAGCACCTTTGCACTATTGACCATGACCTTGAATTCTTCCTTTGGCTTCCAAAATGCTACCTTTTTTGGTTCTCCTTCCACTTCTCAGACTGCATCTTCATTATCTCCTTTGCTGCATCCTTACCTCCCAATTTTAGTTTAGTCTCGTCAGGCAGAGTCCCTTTCTTCCTGCTACTTGTTCGTTAGTGCTCATTTGTATTCCAAAGACTTTAGCAATCACTGACATGGTGGTCCCTCCTCAGGGCTGCTCTCTGGTCCAGATCCCCCCATCCTAAGTTCCAACACATACTGCTGCTGGTCCCCTGGGCACTTTCTTTTACATTCCAGTGGCAACACATATTCAATAAGTCTGTTCTTACCGTGCAACAGTTCTTGCTCTTGTCTAATTGATTCTGAGCATGTTGAGGCTATTAATCCTTTCTATTTTTCCTTTAAATGATCTGAAGGAGGGTGCCTGGGTGGCTCAGTTGGTTAAGCAACTGCCTTTGGCTCAGGTCATGATCCCCGAGACCCGGGATCGAGCCCCACATCGGGCTCCCTGCTCGGCGGGAAGCCTGCTTCTCCCTCTCTCACTCCCCCTGCTTGTGTTCCCTCTCTGGCTGTGTTTCTCTCTGTCAAATAAATAAAATCTTAAAAAAAAAATGATCTGAAGGTAGCACAGTGCCTAGCATTTAGTGACTGGTGCCTGACAATTGCCTTTTGAATTCAGTAATGGATCTGCTTGTCCTCCCCCCCCCCCCAGAATGGGCAAAGGATTTGCCAATTCAGGTCTAAAATATAATTTGTTGTCACTCAAATTTCCATCCTTCAGGTCTTCCTCTCCTTAAAGTCATCACTATTTACTCAATTACTGACCTTCCCATCTAAGGAGTCATCCATGATCTTCCCTGTTTCTCATCTTCCATATTCATTCCATAAGCAAGGTCTGTCAGCCCTGCTTCAAGCCAAATCCTAAATTTCACTCTTTGTCACTATCTCTCGCTCTACCACCTTGTCCAAGCCGCCATCATTGTTTACCCACCTAACCACTGCAACTTCCTAACTAAGTTTTCTGCTTCTGCTATTGTCCCTTCTCATTTCAGAAAGATCTCTAACACATCCATCAGGATAGCTCACTACTGTCCATAAAAATGCTCCATGATGCCATTACACTTGGAATGTAAATTCTTTATGCCAAGGCACTGCATTAATTGGCCCCTTCCCAATTTCTCTCATCCCATCTCCAATTCCAAATCTAATCCCCATTCCCAGCTTCCTTATGCTACAGTAAGATTTTTTTAAAGATCAATTTAATTAATAATATTTTTAAAGATTTATTTATTTATTGAGAGAGCATGTGCAAGCACACATGCCCATGTGAGAGGGAGAGAGAGAATCTCAGGTAGACTCCCCACTGAGTGTGGAACCTGATATGGGGCTTGATCCCAGGACCATGAGATCATGACCTGAACTGAAATCTAGAGTTGGATGCTTAACTGGCTGAGCCTCCCAGTGCCCCAGTAAGAGCCCTTTTTGCTGTTTCTCAAACCCACCCAGTTTATTATTCTGGCTCACTGGCTGTTCCTTCTACCTGAAGTACTCTGCTCCCAGATTCCCACAGAGCTGGCTCCTTCCCAACCTTCAAATCTCTGCTCAAATATCACATCCTCCAAGTCATCCTATGAAGATAGCTCCCCACAGCCATCCTCTAATTCCCCAACCTGCTTTATTTTCCTCAAAGCACTTATTATTACCTCCATTTATATTTGTTAACTTAAAAATCAACTTTCTGTAATCCCACAAGCTTCACAAAGAAAGGAATTTTTTTCCCTCCATGGTCTACTACTTCATCTCCAATGGACCCACAGTGAACTCTCAGCAAGTATTTGTGGGATAATGCAATCTCTATATCGAAAGGCACATCTTTAAGGACTGGTAAAGATTACTGGCTCTGCTAGGTAGTATTTCACTGTGTGAAGACAATTTTATTAAATAGACACTAGCACCAACCTCTATAATCCACACGCCTCTCAGCTACTGACAAGGATTCCCTTCCTGACCAAACTTAAAGTCAGGCTACTCTTCTCAACCAGGCGTTGTCTTTGGCCTAGGGCTTGGCCTGCTGAACCCAGTTTTAGTGAGAATCCTGCTCAATCAGTTTATTGAGAATCCCTCCATGCTTGAATAGACAATCAAATTTCTTATCTCCACACCCTTGATATCGAATCAAGTTCCTGTTAGTCAGTTTCCATTCCATTACTTCCTCACCCTTACTTTGCTTGGTGGCCATAAATTCCCAGCTTCCCTTACTGTTTTGGGGCTTAAATTCAATTTCTCTTCCTTATCCCAAGTCTTGATTTCTCTTGAAATAATCCTGAAGAACACCTTCCTTGTTTTTAACAAGTGTCTGTTGCAATATCTTTTTACACTAGAGACCAAATATTTACCTGCTGGGCTTGTAAAATCCACCTAATGAATTTTCATTGTTCCCTACCAAACTTTCATATGTTCTTTACAGCGGGAAGAGGCAAAGAGAGGCTTTTCTTAAGAATATGGTGTCTCTACCATATAGGGACAAATCAGAAAGAATAAAGGCTACATGATTTTTTTAATCACCTTTACAGTAGCTATTACTTATTCATTTTGCCACATTTATTTTCAACTGTTCTTATGGTGACACTTTAATGAATAGTACAAAAACAATGCTCAATACAAAATGACACCCCAAATCTCCCAAACAAAACTGTGTTTGGTATATAAAAAAAATAGTTTCACTTCCACCATATAATCCATATAATTCACACACAGCCCACTGTCAACTCTGCAGCTGACTTGCAATTATATGATCATACCTGCGACATCAAATTCGATTTCCAGTGTAACCTTGCTCGTGATTGAAGAGTCACGGAGGAGCTGGTTGGCTTCCTCGAAGGTGCTGTCTTCAGTTGGAATCCCATTAATGGCCATAACTCTGTCTCCAATCTGTAGCACCCCACATCTATATTTAGAACCACATGTTAGAGGTTGTAGACAGAGCAGATAATGTTCAAGTTGGCGTCGCCAAATCTATTTTGTTTGATCCTTGTGAAATAGCATACCCCTTGGTTTAATTAGTCAATGCTGTGGGCATCATATGAGGCCCACTGCAAAGTCTTGCACTCTTGCATTGGATGGCTACAAATGTGAGCCAGGGAATCTTGATGTATCCCAGAGAACTGATTAATAATTTAGCACTGTGGTATTCTTATACTAGGATCTGGACCAATATATAGTGATGGCGAATGTAGAGACCTCCCCACAGCAAGGAAATTATTATAGTAAAATTTGAACTTCAGAGATATTTTCCCTTTTAATTAATATGGCTGCCAGTTCCCTGATGGACAAAAATATGCCAGATAAAGGCATCTGTGATCATTATTCTTTTCAAACCTTATCAAGAACATAAAAATTTTATTGGTAGAACAGAGTTCATTACATCCTGCATTTCCTGTATTGAGCACTGTTCCATAATTTATTAGCTGTTCAAAAGTAGCCAGCACAAAAAATGCACAGGAAAAGACACTGTGAACGAGTGTCTTACCTCTCTGCTGGGCTGTCAGCTTCAATATAGGAAATTAGAGGAGGAGAAGAGAGTGTCTCCGTGGCAAACACACTGCCTTGCAGTTGGATCCCAAATCCTGTGACGGGATCTGCTGTCAGCACAACTTCTGTGGTTTCTGTGTGAACGACCTGCCCAGCCAAGCCCACCGTGCTTGAGGCTAAAGACACTAGAGGAACAAACACACAAAAAAATGGCTTTAGGCTGAAGCCAGCACCAGGAATACCAGCATTTCTTTCTTTTTTTTTTTATTATTAGAGAGACAGAGAGAGAGAAAGAGAATCTCAAGCAGGCCCCACACCCAGCACAGAACCCAACGTGGGGCTTGATCTCACAACCCTGAGATCATGACCTGAGCTGAAATCAAGAGTTGGATGCTTAACCAACTGAGCCACCCACGCATCCCCGAATACCAGTATTTCTGACACAGATCGTGTCTTTGGGGGAAAAAAAAAAAAAAGGCTCTTTGGCAATGGTGGAGGTGATACTTTGGTCTTCTAGACAAAAATTTAGACCTAAACTAAATAAAGAAATCTCTTGATCTCTTGATATCTGTCACATTTTAGTTACCACGTCAGTGTGGCCTCCTCCCCATACTCGGCCCCAATACCAGGGATAGTTGTGGGAGCTATAGGAAGAGGACAACTTCGGGACTGGCTCCCCCAGTAGGCAACTAGCTGTGTGACCTTGGGGGAAGGCATTAATTCTTTCCAATGAAAAAAGGGTTGTGCTAACTGGTCTAATGTGTTTTTCCCTCTATCCATTTGTACCTAAGCTTTAAAGTTTCTATAAACAATCTGACCTTCAGCTTTGAAGAAAAATTCTGGCTCCTGTAGTGGGGAGGACGTGGGTGTCATCAACCTTAGTCTAGCATTGGGTTGGCATGATGGAATCATTGAAACTTTACATTTCTCCTTTCTCCAAATTTGGGCTCTTTGCCTCCGTTCTTTTTCACTGGATCTCCAGCCTACTTTGTCATCTTTTATTTCATTCATTCTTCTGATACTCATTTAAGCCTCCAATACCCATCTCTGTCTTGTTCTTATCCCTAACCTGAGTCATGGAAAAGCCACCCCACTCCTAGATGCCTTTCTCTCAGCATTGCCCATGGGACCCTTGCCTCCTTTACTCTCTATGAGCAAGCTCTCTGCACAGTCTGATGTTGGATTGTCACTTACTCTAAAAGAGGTCTTTTGGCCTCTTTACTGTAATTGAAACTAGCTGACACCATATACCTCAAAACCTGCTGCAACGAGAAGCCATTTTCTTTTCACTTTCCCTGCCTGGGGCAAGGAGACAGAGGAGTTCATAACCCTCCTTGTTCCACACATCCAGTGCTTTTTACCATAAACCACTTCTATTTTATTTTTTAAAAGATTTTATTTACTTATTTGACAGAGAGAAAAACAGCCAGAGGGAACACAAGCAGGGAGAGTGACAGAGGGAGAAGCAGGCCTCCCACTGAGCAGGGAGCCTGATGTGGGGCTCGATCCCAGGACTCCAGGATCATGACCTGAGCTGAAGGCAAATGCTTAATTAATGACTGAGCCACCCAGGCGCCCCAAAGTACTTCTATTTTAAAGTTCTATATTATGTACTTACTTCTCCTTTGTCTCATCTTCACCCCCATGCTTTTCTACTTTTCCTATTTCCCCCATTTCCTCACTGACATCAGGACTTGACTCTTAATTTGCCTCTTCTGTAGCTTTTCCATGTCCTCAGTATCTTTGACATAATGGCAATAAACAATGCACTGTGTTTATGGTTCTTTAGCTCTCTCTGTGCTGATTATTGGCAATCTCACCCAACTTCAGCTCTCTATCAGCAGAGCTGTGTGCTGGACCTCAACATCTTTCAAACTGGAAAGAGCTCCTGGATGTTCACATCTGAACCCTCCTTGTTGATCACACAACCTTATTAGCCATCACTCCCAGTCCTTAGGCCCTAACTCATGAGGCATCATCTTCAATGAGGCTTAAACCTCATGACATTTTCTATACTCTAATTTTCTATACTCTTTGATAATACCTGCTCAACTCCACTACTCTTACTAGTTTGCTGAAGGCTGCTAGAGAAAGTCACTACGAATTCACATAATTCTCTATGGGGCCCTGTAATCTTCTGTTATGTAATATTTGATTTCTCATAGGATCTGTCTCAAACATTTCTACCACTATACGAATCAAACTTTACTCCTTACTTCATTTCCTTCATTGACAAGAGTTCCTTAAAAACATTCTTTTCAACCTTGATTTTTCTGTATAATTTTCTGCTCTCATTTCCTTTCTCTTTCTGCTTCAGGAGGATGTATTCTTCCTTCCCTTTCAAGACCAGCTCCTCCTTTCTGATATTATCAATTTCCGCTCTCTGTGATTTTGTGCCATAGAAACTTACTCACTTTTTCCAACTTTCCTGCTCACTCTCCTAGCTTTCTGACTTCTCCCTATAGGCTTTGTACTGATTCCAAAACTACTTAAAACTTGGCCTCTCTCTTCACCCTTTACTGAATCTACTCTCACTGATGACTTCCTCTAACTACCCTGCAGCAACTGGCCTTGGGAACCATGCTTTCTTTCTGAAATTACTCTCTTGGTTTCAATGAAGCTTTATTCTTAGTTTCTGACTTTTTTCAGTCCCTTCCAGTTCCTCTGCCTCCTCTGCACTACAAACAGAGTTGCCCGCAGTTCTCTTCCTCGTCTTCTCTTCTCTCCCTTATTCATTCCTGGAATACGACCTCTGACCTCTGTGTGTATCTTCACAAATCTAACTCTCTAGTCTCTCACAGGCTCCTGTGATGAATTTCCTGACTTGAATATCCCATCCACAAGAATATCTCATTGATTTCTCAAACTCAATGGTTTTAAAATTGAGTTAATCATCTTCTCTTTCTCATTCCCACTCCTGTTTCTATGAATAGGACCATCAGGCTTCTAGTCCACCAGGCTTGAAATCTTAAAGCACATCATTCAAAGAACACTAAATAAATGAAGAACGAATTGGGTCTTGTGACATTATTCACATTTGCCTTTTCAGAATCAACAGTTTCATATAGGTTCTACTGACTTAGGGAACTATAGGTTGTTCCTCGGACCCCAATATCCCTACTATGTGGTTCATTCCAACATTGTAGTTGACATGGCAGAGAATGGTGAGGTGGATCATTTGTCTAGGACAAGGGAGGAAAATCACCTTTTTCTTAAGAAGCACCATCACTGTCCTCACAATTTTCAATGAGATAGCCTGTAGTAGGGGGTAAAGTCAGCTTCCAACCCTGAGCTTTTCACAGGTGGTGGCCTACAATTCCAAGATCTGACGAAGGGACTAATCCATATTAATTCACACTTGATCTCAGCCAAAAGGCCAAGAGGCGATATCCCATATTAATCAACTCCCATAAAGATCACACTTTCTGGTGTGCTTTTGTTGATGTCAAAGGTACATTGATTGTCCTTCAGATCATACGTTTTCTTATTGGTGGCGCACAACTATCAGAGGTATGTTGTAGTAATGATCTGCAGAGTTGTGTTTCTTTCTGGTCTGTTCACATTGCAGGCAGGAACATGATAGTAGAATGTCACCTATTTGGCAGATTACTTTTATTCTATCTTCTATAGAGGTGATGATTTTTGGATTTCAATAGGAATACTTTACTTTCTGTTAATTTTTCTATAGGTTCACATTAATATGTATTTTTTTCCATTTGAGATCTCAGTTTGGTATAGATTTTTGGATTACTTAATTGGAGTTAAAAGCCTTGAACCTTTAAGTCAGCTGACTGGCTGACTAAGAGAGAATTAAGAAGAAATGGGTCAATCATAATAGGAAGGATTAGGCTGGATATAGTAAAGATCTACATTTTTGGAACAGTTAGAGAAGATAGTTGAGAAACTGAAATCTCTGGAAGGTTTTGAAAATAGAAATAAGTGCTCACTGTGGGCATCATTAACTTTGTAATCTTTATCTGTAGGCAAGTCAAGGCAAAAGAAATTATTAGGACATTTAATTTAGGATTAAAATATGTTAAATGTTGGTTCTATAATTATATAAATTTATAATGTATCTAATAAACATAGGATCATACTAAATAATCTGGGTTTTTATAATTAACTCTGAAAGTCCTTTGATATACTGAAAACTGTTCTTTGAAACAATAAAATTTCATTTAAAATTGTATGTACTGATTACTCACAGATATTAAAATCTTGCAAATTATTACCAGATATAAAAAGATAAATTGTAGATTTATAGATGATGAGCCAGGAGAAGAAACAACCAATATTACTTGGAGGGGAAAAAAGATGAGCTTGATTACCCTGCTTCATTAATGTGGCCAACCAGCAAAAGAAAATAAGGTGATTTATTATGAATTATTACCCTGTAGTTTAAACATTTGTATGAAGGATTCTCTCTCCAATAGTAGATATTCCGGGAAGGTACTGGCTCTGGCCTGAAGGGTGCCCATTTCTACTCACAGGTGAAGAAGGGAATGGCTAAGTCGCTGACATTATGTGTGTGAATATTGCAGGTGTGTGCCAAAGCCGCGTTCAGGCTTCGCATCTGCTCTGTCCTGTTACTGTTCTCACTTGGAGGGTTCTGTCCACAATCCTTCGGGTGTGCAGGATATGACCCCATGTGTTTGTCAATTCTTGTCTTTCCTACTGTAAGTAGGAGGAAAACTGACCATCACTTGCTAGTTCTAAAGTTAAAAAATCTGCCAAAAGTTTTCTTAATTTACAAGTCTGTGAGGGTGACAGTCAGGAAAAGCATTTAAAAAGTATCCAGAGCAGTGGGCCACAAAGATTTATTAATAGACTGTGTTTCTCACTATTCGATCCCCTACCTCATGACCTGTAGCTCACTAAAGCGTTCCCCATTGGAGTCAGCCTGCTGTGGGTCCCGCATGCTGTGTATCACGTGATCCAGTTCCGGCGTTTGGCAGCTCCCTTCTCCAAATGAGCGTGGACTGGGGAGTGGAGGTGCGCAGCTTATAAGCCGCCTCCTGGACGGCTCCCTGCATGCTCACTTCTAAAAGCTTACCATTAGCTGCCTTTGCCTTCCGTCCTTTTCTCAGAGCTCGGTGGCAGGGACAGAAGCTGTTTGGCTTCTTCATTCTCTTCCTTCCAGCTCTTTTCAGTGTTGGCCACCCTGCTAGTAAACGGTGATGGCACAAGAGGCAAAGGCTATTCGGGGAATGTGATCGAACTTCTACACCTGGCTGCAGGTCAGGCGGACTGCAAGTCAGTGCAGACTCTGTGTGCAGAAGCCGAAGCGGGGGGAGTGAACCAGGTCCACCATTCAGTCATGCTGCCATCACGGTGGGGGATGATAGGGTTCTGGAAAAAGCTTTGACCTCTGAGGCATAAATAGGGACAGCCCAGGCTGGAGGGCAAAGGTCAGTAAGATTCCAAAAGAGGTGACAAGAGGGTTCCCTCTGTGACATGGCCCTGCAATGCTCCCAGGGCTTTGTGACACCCCCCAGCCCGGCGCTGGGGTACTCATCATTCTTCCTGTGAAGCAAACATGGCACTTTCCTATTTTAACTCTTGTCACATGTTGCTACAGACTTCCTGTATTTTCTCCCTTTGGTCAATGATACAGAATGTCCGAATATTTAGGGGAGGGAAGATTTAATTCTTTTCTGGCATGTCCTTCTCTACTCGAAACACATGTGGGATTTTCTTTCCTGTTTTGCAAGCTCGGGCTTCACCTCATCACCAGTACAACGTAGAGGCTTTTTATTATATTTGCTGTGACTCCGCCATGATTCACCATCCATACAAATGGCCTGGTTGCCATAGAAACGTAAGTATTAGAAAGGGGGAAGCAAACTGTGGCATAGGATAAAGACATAAATAAAGTAGTGGAAGTAAACCATCATATAGTGAGAGTGTAATCAAACTTTTATTATCCGTTCTTTGGGAAAACCTTTATATCTAATGTGACCATACCAAGAAGCAAGGAAAGAGAGAGAAAGAGAAAAAGAGGGAGGGAGGGAGAAGAGAAACTAAAAAAAAAACCAAACCAAAAAAACTCCCCAAATCCCTAAAATCCAAAATACTTCATTCCTTTTTTTCTGACTTTGGAATACTATCACTATTTTTATAGGTCTCTTTGGAGTAAGAATAAAAGTTTTGGATGTTACTGTTTGATTACAATATAAAATGTCTGATCTCTTGAGACACATTTAAAAACATTTTGGTAGGCATACAGTGGTGCTTTGGTGGCTAATGTCTACCGCAAACACAAATTGCTTGAAATATCTTGAGCCAGGTTTCCATTTCTGTTTCTCGTATGATGGAGCATCACTTTTTGGTTCAAAACAGAATTTTTGAGTTGGTTTTGGGTGTCAGTGACAGCCTGGTCTCGGCTTTGTTTCCTACTACACAATTCCAGTGATGTAAATGTCACCCCAAGACAGCCAAACATATTATCACTAACGTCTTTAATCAATGTAGTGTGTCTTACCTAACACAAACAAATATTTAGCCATTGAAGCACAAGTACAAACATTAATGAATTTGTTTTAGTTGCTCTTCCCTACTGAGGGCTGTGAGCCTGTTGCTGTCAGTGAGGGATGCTGCCCATGAAGACATTATATATAAATTTCATATAGAGAAATCGACCACTAACCCTGAAGGTTTATATGGAAGACTCAAAATCTATGTAGTAAGTCAAAGTAACCACTGTGAAAAGTGCCTAAATTTGGGAATCCTGTCAATAGATTTTCACACATGATAATTTAGATCCAAGGAAATAATAACTAACACTTAAACTATTCAAATGGCTAACATTAAAATAGTGTTTACTATTTACCAGGTGTTCTAGCAATATATATATATATATATATATATATATATATATATATAATCATAGTACTTATTTCATTGGGTAATTGTGAAAATTATATATAAAATAATACATACACATGTGTATAATATGTATATACATATATATGTGTATGTAATTAGCATATAATTTACTTTAATATGCATAATATATATTTAATCATATATAATACATATATATTCTCATTATAGTCGAGTGTATTTCTTGTCCCGTATGTCCCTTTCGGTGGTAAGAGTATATATATTCTTTTATATAATCTTCACAATTACCCAATGAAGTAAGCATTATAACGAATCCCCATTTTGTAACTACAAAGCATAGAGAACTATGCATAGAAGCCAAAGCATAGAGAACTCAGGTGACTTGCTGAAGGTCCTACAGGAATGATGCTGGGACAACACAGGTAATCTGTGCTCAACACCAGTTCACTCTACTGCCTTCAACTAGTTTCTTCTAAGAGTGAATAGTTTACTTTAGTGTCAGCTAAGACATATATGAAACTCTAGAAGGTGTTTATTCTAATTTTAACAAAACTTCATCTTCCTTCTAGTTTCCTAATTTCAAGTTTACCGTCATATTCATATCCTAAAGATGACAAAACCCCTTATACTTGAAGGGATATGCAAGTCCAAGTCACGAATATACCACAGTGGTGACCCTATTGTTCACAATGGTTTTCTTTGTAAGGAAATGGTCAGCTTCCCATAACACAAAGAGACTGTTTCCCAGGATGGGTAATGGCTGGCCTCCCACACCGATGGGGGCCTGGTAGGTCCACTTGTGAAGATGAATCTCTGGCAAACAAGCTGAAGAGCCAAAAGGTCCAAACATCCCTTCTCATAAGAACGTTCTCTCTTCACCTCCAGCCTTGAAATATCTGAATTTCATTTTATTTAGGTAATGTAAGGGTGTTCCTCATTTTATTTCTATGGTAAGCACAGGGAGAGTCCATCTTCTTGGAGGTTCTGTATAGGAATCATAATTACAGCCCCAAAGGGGACAGATAGGACAAGAAATACACGCTCTGGACTATGGTTAGATCTTGTTGGAAAAGTAAGTGAGTAAATTTGTAATCATATTAAACAAATGCATGGGATTCTGATAAAGGGTATTTATCAGAAGGGAGACATAGTCTCGATCTTTGGCAGAGAGCTGTGAGCTCCTCAGCAACCATCTGATCACTTAGGCACTGTAAAACACGCTTGCCACCGACACCAAGTGGCCCCCACACTTTCTCTCAGCCAGAGACAATTGTCACCAATTCACTTACATGAGCTTTTGAAGTCTTTCTTTTTCAGTCTCCTCCTCATCATGGTTCCACGAGGGCTAGTAGAGTAGAGGCTTCGAGGTAAAGTCCCCATGTTCAGGGAACTCAGGCTGTATGCACTCATGGAGGTAGGAGAGAAGGAGGACACCAGAGCTGCTGTAAGAGAGTAGACACTTGGCACAGAGCGTTCTCGGGGTGAGAGGAGGGGGAGGGTGATCCTGCTACCCTTGCCAACCAGCAGCGATCCAGAAAGACACACAGGACACACAGCAATGGCTAGGAAGCACCCCAACCAGACAGAGCAGGTCCTGGAGGCCATGGAGACAGCCTCTCAGAATTCCCGAGTCCCAAGAGCCTACAATTATTGAGGAGCACACCACCATCCTCAGGAGCACAATGCAACAGAGACGCTCTATGAACGTTGCTTTAGATACACACACAAATAAGCTTTAAAATGAGTTTTCCCATAAATGACAATTCCATGCATCAAGTACATCATATCATTTTCATAGATACATTCTGACATGAGTTTCCCAAGTGGTGCCAAATATACAAGGAAGCACTGAGAACATTGTAGTCTCCGTCTTTGGAACTGTTTTCTCCTGACCACATATAAAGCCTTCTGAACAGTGACATCCTTCCCTAATGACAAATGCTTTCTGACAGGGGAAAAAAAAAAAAGACTCAAATGTCAGAAATGATAAGTTGCAACTGCAAATAAAAAAAAAAAGGCTACTACAAAAACTTGCTACTACAAAATAAAAGAAAAGCACATAACAGTCATAAGCCAAATATGGTATGAATTAGATGAAGAAGAGGAAGAATATCATTTCAATAAAAGAGCAGGAGGAGAAAGTTTGGAACATTACGAGGGCTGTTTGAAGGAGGCGCTTTCGGGCCCGTCAGGGCTGGCACTCTGCAATGGTCAGGGTGGGCCGTGTGAGGGTGGTGGCAGGTGTGGAGGCTGCAGTGGTTGCCGGCCCAGGGATCCCACGCAACTTGCCTGTCGCTCCTCTGAATTTTCACTGCCCACATGAAGTGATGATGAGAAATAAGAAAAACAAACAAGAACCAAAAAAAAAAAAAAAAAAAAAAAAAAAAAAAGGAAAAAGTAACTGAATTGTACAAATAAAAAGTGTAACCAAAAAATGAAAGCTGCTTGCAAAAGAAGAAAAAAAAATGTACCGGCTTTGCCCTTTCTCAGTGGTCAGCAAAAGAGATGATTAACATCAGGGATGGAAATCTTTCATCTTCCCAAGAATAATGCATGTCTTTCCCCAGCTCATTTTTTTCTCCTTTTAAAATGACTATTGAATCAATTTCTAATCTCCCCCTGTGCTTCGCAGCAGAGATTAAAAAACATTTTTTTAACACTTAAAAGTCAACCCCATAAAGATCTATGACACACAACTAGTAATTAAAGATTTGCACATCTTGGCCAGTTAGTAGTGCTGTTTTGAGAAAAAGAAAAGAAGAAACAATAAATCACATTGGCTCATGATTCAGGTTTACCAGTCACACATCACAATTTAGTGTTCTGACATTTTAATTATACTCTGATCCATTATTTGAACTTGATTTTTCTCAAAACAACAACAAAAACAACACTCCCCCCAAAATCCATTCTGCATCATTTATTAATATCAGAATCTTATTTGTAGCCTCATAAAAAGATAAAGGACTCAGTGTATTTTATACTTTTTTTTGCATTTTTGAAAAAAATTTGTTTATACTTGAAAGAAGTAGTTAATTCTCAAAAGATTTTGCATGTTCTTATATTTTAAGATTCCATAACTTTTTATTAACATATAATGTATTATTTGTTTCAGGGGTACAAGTCTGTGATTGATTCCATAATGTTTTAATAAAGCTTATTTCAAAATTGTCCTGTCCCCTTTCCTGAAAAAGAAAATGTATATTGTGTTTCCATTCTAATTTCAACCTTATTTAGATTTTATTTTCTACCCAGCCAATGTTATGTTCATTACTAGGTCTTATATGAAATTTTTCATTGCACAATCTTAAAGAGTTAAAAATAACACATAAACTCGTATCTCTTTTTAGTGTCATGATTCTAAAGTAAAAGATGCGTAACTTATTCATGCAGAGGGTCAAATACTCTGTATGCATTTGAAGGAGGCTCATTCAGAGAAGGGCTTAAGTTGTACCACCTGTGCCATCAGGCTTAAGTTGTACCACCTGTGCCATCAGGCTTAAGTTGTACCACCTGTGCCATCAGGACCATTGGCCACCTGGCAGCCTTCCTGGAAGAGACCACTCGTGGAACCAAAGCACCGACAGGGAAGGGCACTGCAGGCTGCGGCCGACCCGGCTTTCTGTTCTGGCTGCAGCCCTGCCTCTCTATAGAACCCTGGCCAGTTACTTAGCCTCTCTAAGCCTCAGTTTCCTCACATGTCAAGGGGAGATCACGAAAGCCTCTCCCCTGCAGGATGACTGTGAGAATGAGGCACAGGGTGCTACGCAAGGTGCTGGTACACACAATAAAAACAAAGGAGCTCTTACTACTAAGACTGATTCTGCCTGTTTTCTATCTACTTGCCTACATATAAAGTATCTTTTAAAGGAAAAAGACATTCTCTCTCACTCAACAAATTTCACTCACTGGACACGCAGGTTTAGAGACTGTCTCCGGAATCGGCAGAACATTTGCACAGGCGCCGTAATTTTATAGCTCTACGTCCCCTGGCCCTCTCCTTCTGTCTCGCCGCTGTTCCTAGTTTGGGTTCCCTGTTCACTATCCTAGTTTCAAGCCATTATCTCTCTGACCCCCTGGAACACCTGCTGACTTGGTTCCCCGATTCATCTCCTACATACCTCCCTCCCAGTATCTGAAAGATAGGATCATCTTTTAAATAAGTCACTCTCATTTAAGCTGCTTCAGTGGGTTACAGTTACAAGGAGAATCGGATGTCACCCCTACTTATCTCCCTAGCTTTCTTCCCATCACTCTCCCCATCCTGTTGGTCTTACCGCTATTCTTAGAACAAGCCAGGCTGCTTCCTGCCTCAGGGCACTTGCCCCTGTTATTCTTTCTCCTCCAGTTGCCTACGTGGTTGGCTCCTTCTTATCATACGGGTCTCAGCTAAGGTGCCACCTCCTCCAGGGAGGTGTTCTGACCCTCTGGGCTGCATAGCCATCCTATCCCACGCTGTCCCATTACTACTCTCTGGTGTTCCTAGCACTTATTACAGTCTGACATGGCTTTATTTAACAAAGTTTAAATGTTGGTCTCTCTGTACTGAAATTCCAAGAGAATAGGAATCTACTTTGCTTGTCTTGCTCACCAGACGTATCGTAGCAGCTAGAACAGTGCCCAGTCCATAACGACTGGATGAATGAAGGAATACATAAGTGCACAGGAACCGGCTGGAGTGTACCAGTCCACACGGCAGCAGCATTTCCCTTGTGATAGAGAGTGTTGCAGGGGAAGCTCATGATGGATTCTCTTTGCCCATCCCCATTCTATTTTGGGGAGCACAAGAAGAGTTCTTAGAAAGATGTGGTTGTTGTTGGGTCTGGCTGATCCATACCAACAGCCACCCCTGATTATAGACCCCTACTGGGTGCCCAGCCCTGTGCCAACTGTTACAGGTAGATTAAGTGTAGGTGAATAACCTTTCCTGTGACTTTAGGCTGTTCCTGATGATGAAATCTTCATACACATGAAATAATAAGGGACAAAAATGACATAAGAGAAGGCATGAAATTGTACGCCATGCTGCATAATGAATGCAAAAGGCCAGGGAGCACAACCGCTGCCTACCCTGAACATAGATTCCAAATCCATTCAGTTTAATGGTGGCATACTTGATACTCACATGCTTGTTGGGCAAGTATTTCAGGAGTTTAAAGATAAGATGTTACATTTTGCAAAAAACATTTCTATACCTTCTCCCATCTAATGGTCCCAATAATAACAGCCAACTCTCACTGAGCACTTGCTGTATACCAGGCATTGTGCTAAATGCTTTTTCATGGATTATCTTAGATAATTCTCACAATACACTCAGGAGGCAGCTTTGCTGTTATTATTACGCCCATCTTACAGATAAAGAAACTGAGGAACAGAAAAGTGGGAGAACTTGCTGACAGTCCCAAGGGGTGGAGCCAGAGCTAAGTCTGCAAGTCTGATTCAAGAGTCCCTGCCTTCAGCCATCGCGGGCGTTCCTGGATTTGATACAGACACATGCGCAGCAAGTTAAAAATAAAATGCTTTTACATCTTCCATGATGGCATCACTATTGGAGTCTTACGATGTATCTGACATGGGGGGGGGGGACTTCTGTCTGTTCCCCTCTCTCACTGTACCCCTCTGCCCTGTCCGGGATGTCTAATGGGCAACAGTGGCTTTTGTGCTTGCCCCCGGAGCTCACAGATGGAAGGTTCTCCAGGCCCTGAGTGTACTGAGCCTTGTGACTCTGCTCCTGTGTTCTCTTCCAAAGCCTCATGAACTTCAATCATGATTATGTCTCCCAAAGACCCTCAGTGGGACCAATTTCTAACCTTATTGGAAACTCAATAATAACTTGACGTTGGCATTGTTACTGCTATTTATCGGCAAAAGACAATTAATCTCATTCCTTGCTGATGTGCCCATTTTTTTTTTTATTTCTCTGAAAATACTGTGGCGGTGAACACTTTGTTGGAAAGCAAAACTTAGGAAATACATCTCCATCCACCTGGGGTTGAGAGATATGCTGTGCAGGCATCAGAACTCCTGAAAAAAAATATCCAGAACTTTTTTGTGGAAAAAGGGTGAAATTGTGTAAAACCACTCTACCACATAAAAAAATCCCATAAGCTTGAGAATTATAAACACCATAAAATTCTTCAGGTATTTTTCCCCTTCTTAACTATGATTAAATTATGTTTTGGAGCGAATACTTTCTTTCGTCCTCTTGCAAATGCAAGTCTGACTTTAATGTAAAATGTAGGGAGATGCCTGCAGGCTAGGTAAGAAAGATGGTGCAACTGTCAGCCAAACCAATGATAAGGTCAGAAGTGGAAGGTAGAATCACTTCAGTTACCAGCCCCCATCTTCCATCACTCCAAAAAATCACAATAATATCAGGTTTTCTGTAGTGAAAAAAAAAAATTCTGTACTTGGTCTCCATGCCTCTTAGTATATAAACTCATCCTCTCAAATTGTCTTGACAGGGACACATTTTTAATATTTCATGCATTGGCAACTAGTTGGACTACTTATGGTTTGTACACAAGACCAGTAAAAGGGGAAAATGGGGTTGCTAAAGACAAGTGACATTTTGCAAGGGTCAGCTCAGTTGTCTGATTCTCTGACAGCAGAATTTACCAAGCCGAATCTCATACAGGGAAAGCATGACAGTGTGCATTCGTAGACCCACCGCTCTCCAGATCCAGTGACGACTTTGGGTTAGTTTGGAAGAAACTTAGTTTCAGAAGTCTCTTCCCTCTGCCAGGGTGCCCCGTGGCATCTCCTGAGCGGAATGGGGCGCATTCCCACGAACCCCTTTCTGTTTCAAGTCAAAGGAGGCAGAGTTTCCTCCCTAACCTGCCCCTACCACATCACTTCTCTGCTGCATTGTGTCAAATTAAAATCTGATAAAGGTAATGCTGTCCTAGAGATTTTCATTAGCTCCAGGGCTGTCTAAGCTCCATTTAATTAAAAAAGGTTTCATCCAGCTGACTCATTCAGTGTGAAAATGATCTGCTCCCTCTTCTCCTGCCCCAAACTGTGGCAAAGTGCGGTGTGTTTCAGAAGGTGGGAGACACATAATACAAATGATCTCCTCACAGGCAAAATTTCAATTCCAGAGAAAATTGTTCCCTTTGTCTAAAAATGCAAAAAAAAAAGCTCTTCTCCAGTCGGGCCCTCTGACAGCACTCGGGAAGCTTCAAGGAATCTATTTCAAGGAACAGAAAAGGAGGGCACTTGGCACAAGGGAAAGGAGAGAGGAGTTGAAACAAAGACTCCACTAGGGAGACTTTCTTCACGTGATTTGGGGTTCCAAGTCCTTTATCTTGTACCAGTTTTTTAAAAAATGCCTAAGTGGAGGGTATATAAACACTGAGCAAATATTTCTGTGAGTTTCCACACAGTAAAAATGTGGGTCCCCTCAGCTGACGGCTGTTACTGAATAAATATAGTCAAATATTCCGATATTCCCAGGAATGATACTTGGTCACAGAGGTAGTTTTCCATCCCTAAAAGCTGCTCTGGCAAATAGATAAAATATAGAGAAAGTCAACCTTTCCTACGACTATTTTTTTCCTCTCCAAATATTTTAAGGGTGTGCCATTAATACACATGTCATGATTATTTTTCAAAAGCGAGAGTTTTACAATTTACCTTTCTTGTCCTTCAAGTAGAATGGAAATTCAATATGCATAAGAGGAAGTCAAATTACTTCCTCTCTCTCCACACTCAATTCTCAACAAAGCTTTAAAAAAAAAATTCACAGAGTACAAGCCTGAAAATTCTGTTTCAAACCATGTTTCTGTCCTTAATTTTGAGGTTTCAAATAAATTACGTTTGCTTGGGGGGTGGAGGTGGGAGGAAGGATCTGGAAGATGAAGAAAAGCCAACAAAGATAATCTGCTGCTTTGAAAGAAATGATAAAGCCAGAAGTAGACTATGGTCTTTCTGCCTCTAATTTTGCTGGAGAGGCAGTGACCGCAAGGGGAAGATAAAGAGATTTATCTAGACGGGTCCTCTCACCGTGGTCAGGTCCCTTCAGGGCCAAGCGGGTCTGATGATGGGGAAGAATCTCAAGCTTGACCTGGTCGGTGGTGTTGGCCAGGAACTGAGAGGCCTCGGCGACTGTACAGTACTCCATACTAGTTCCGTCGATGGACAGGATGTGGTCTCCCACGTGCAGGGCGCCACATCTACCGAAAGGGAAAGGACACATACTCAGTAGGCTGAGTGCCTTCCTCTTTGGAATATGACTTTCATGTCCTTCTTAGTTAACATTTCACACAGTTTCAATTTACTTCAAAAAGGAAAAGTTTGAGTGTTATAGGAAACACCATCTGTCAAATGTGAAGTACCTTGCGTGTAAATAGGAATGTAGAAAATAACAGAACTCCAGGAAATGTTTTTCTCTCGTGCTTCTTAAAAAAGATTATATTATTTCGGGGTGGCGGTGCCAAAAGTTGAAGGGAAGTGAGTGGGAGGGAAGAGAAGAACAGGATAATTTTTCCCCTTGGCTTTTTTTTTTCTGTGACTTTTTTTCCTTGTTGGTTTTTATATCTGTAAATATGAGCTGGTAAATATTCAGAATGTCAAGATGTGACTCATAATTGGAGCGGGCGGGATAATTTACAAACGTTTTATGTGTGAATGGGAATAACAGGGGGGGGGAGAGTCAGCTAACGCTTTTTCAGAACCTCTCACAGGAGCTGCCAAATTACCAGTGTTTTAACTATTATATTTCATTTTGTTATTCTGGAGTTAAACATCGATTAGTACAAAAAGCTCTCGAAAGCGATGGAAATTATGCAGGAGTCAAAAGAGTCAAAAAGGAGGCCTGCATGGTGAGTGAAGGGGAAAGCTGGGGGGGGGCACTAGCTGCTACATCTTGCTGAACTCAAGAGACTGGCTACGGAGGAGTTGAGAAAAGCAAGCACAGCAGTCAGCATCCCGACGTACCAGTTAAGTGGACAGCTCCTTAAACTGGTTACCCCCTGTGGAATGGGGAAAAAACAGAGGGTGAAAATTAAAGCATCCTGAACCACTGAACTGGAGAACACCCCTGGATCAATGGCCATCACTGGTAAAGGACCAGAGGTAGGGTAAGACCACAGTGAGGCTGCGGACTGACCACTAGGCGGATTGCTGCAGGTTACTGCACCAGCATGGGACGTTTCCCACGCAGGGCCAGGGCACATGGAAAAGAGGCTGGAAACATGCAGGGGAGGCGGGGCCTCTCGGAGTGTGTCGAGCAATTTCCACAGTGGGAAAAGTTTCCGTCTCAAGACAAAAAAAGCATTTCAAGTCATCCCGTCCATCTAAAAATCGAATTCCATGCCGATGTACCTGGAGAGCTTCAGCGATGGAAGTGGGGGTTTTCTTACCAGGAGCTGGGAAATAATTTATTAGGTGGGGAGGTGGTCTTTTTGCCCCTCACTCTTCTTGCCTTATAAGTCTAAAATAGTAATTAGGAAAAAGAATTCAGGAAAAAGGACTTTTGTTTTTATTGTGTCATAGGAATCAATGCCGTTTTCAGGGGCCCTTGAAAATTATGAAACCCTAAGGTTAAATGTCTGTGACAGTGTAAGACTCTCTTTAAAGACTGCTTCATTTAAAAAACACTGTTTTACTCATTTAGGAAAAAAGGAATGAGATTTTTTATAAGACTTTGGCAAGATTTAATTGTTAACAGTTCAGGAAAACATATAGCTTCTCTGAAGGGAGCATGCTAAAGACATGCTCAAGCTACCCTACACCAAAAGCAATCTATGCCCCTAGAACATGGTAGGAAAACTTATTCAGTTGCTTGACTTTCTTTTTTCCTATCTCTAACAGCCACACCAGACATCTGAATGAAGCAACATAACATTGTGGGGTGGATGATAAGGTGAGTGAATTTTTAAGCCCTAGAACCGTAACTTGTTTTCTTGATGAAACTTGTATAAATGGGCAGGAGAGTTGTTTTTTAATTATATATGTGTGTGTGTGTGTGTGTGTGTGTGTGTGTGTGTGAAGCATGTGTACATGTGTATTACATATGTGTGTATATACACTTAGAAATACATATATATATATATATATTTTTAACAGTCATGCAGTTTTGAAAAGTAGGCACTTTCTCCAACACCCACCTGTCTGCAATACTTGCAGATTTGATTTTGTCTATGACAATGACCTGTTTGTTACAGCACATCGAGGTAGTTAGGGCAACCCCAAGGCTGGCACCAGGAGTTTTGGCAACTTCAACTAGCAGTGGTCCGGACGCTGTTGCCACAGAATCTAAAGAAGAACAAATTTCAGAAAACACAACAAAACAAAACAAAACAAAATAAAACCAGTAAGCAAACAGATACACGAAAAATGTGGAGAATGATCAGTCTGATGTTAGTCTGTTAACAGTATTGCTGAAAGTTACATTTCCCTCCAGATACCATCCCCCGGACAGTGGTAACATCTTAGGACACTTTTTAGGAAACCTGTTCTGTCCAGCTTGCATATCCAGTCATATGTACACAGGTTTATCTCTTCAATTAAAGTGTAACCTTCACATTAGTTGGGATAATGTCTTGTGTATCTTTATGCCCTCTTTATCCCTTGGCACAGTGCCTGGTGAGACTAGGTTTCTCAATAAAAGTTTTTCAAACTGCACCTACTGCGGATGGATAGATGGATGAATGGTTGGATGGATGGAAGGATGGATGGTTGGATGGACAGATGGATGGACGGATGGATGGTTGGATGGATAGGAGAGAAGGATGAAGATATAAAGTCTCTCAGTAGCCAGGTACTAGGAATGCACACACTAAGTTGAATTTGTAAATCCTTTGGGTCTTTCCCTATTCTGGACCCAATCTAGGGTTACTTCACCCTCAGCAGTAACTTCACACCACACAGGCTTTATTTTTGGCTTGGAACACTCCTCATCCCTTCAACTCCCACCTTGGGGACTCAGTCTTAGCATCAGCACCTCTGAGAAGCCTCTCCTGACTCATGATTTAGGGAGATCCCTTTCTCGTGTGCAGCTCGCTACATTCCTTCTGTTGTTGCACACACCTCACTCTTTTGCAGTGCCCAGTGCAGATTACTTGCTTCTGTCCTTCGCCAGAGTGCAAGCTGGCTGCAAAGGCAGAGATGATGTCTTGTTGATCACGACATCCTCAGTGCCCGGCATAATGATTGGCCCAGAGGAGGTGAGTGATGATCAGTTGTTGAATGAATGCACGAATAAATGAGAAAACTCATGAAGTCCCTTAAAGTTCAGAAGCAGCAGGGGTCCTATGGGTGACAGCCTTGGACATGGAATTAAAACACCTGTGTTTAATCCTTTCTTTTACAATATTTTGATCATGGCACCTCAGACAATTACAAAAACTTTCTAAGTCAGCTTGCTTGCCTACAAAATGGTATCTTTTCCAGAGTGTTTATTTTGATGAAATCAATGTCTTGTTAAAACAGTCTGTAATTTACAAAGTGCTATACATAGAGATTATTATTATTATTATTGCTATATTATGACTTCAAGCATTTTATAAGACTATATTACAAGACCCTAATATTTTTCTGATTTTCTACTGCTCTTCATTAATGCAACTTTATCTTTTCTGCAATTACATCTTTATCACGGAGGCAATGCTCAGATATGGTGAACTAGGAAATCTGTATTCCTGTTGCTGAAGCTCAAGCAGTGTGGACTGGTTCATGAAGCTGAAAGTTTCATTGGAGAGAGCTATTTTGACTTTGTTGTGAAACAAGGTATTTCTCGAATAAGGTAAAGACGAGAACATTCATGCCAACGACATTTGTATTTCAGTGCTAAGGATTCTTGTATGTACAATGTTTTTGTTTTAAAGATTTTATTTATTTATTTGAGAGTGAGAGAGAGAGAGAACAAAAACGGGGGGGTTAGGGTGGGGAAGGGCAGAAGGAAAGGGAGAAGCAGACTCCCTACTGAACAAGAAGCCTGATGTGGGGCTTGATCCTGGGACTCCAGGATTATGACCTGAGCCTAAAGGCAGATACTTAACAGACTGAGCCAACCCAGGCACCCTGTACTATGCTTTTTAAATGGCTGGTGATATCAAAATGATTTAGTCCTAAAAAAGGCTAAGTGACCATTAGGACCTGTCAATTCTCTTCCTGTCAATTCCAGGGCAGAATCTCATTAATAATAGCTCATTAATAAAAGCTCTTAGTCTGCTAACAGGACTTTTTGATTCTGGGGTGTTGTAACTATAATTTTCCCATGAACCTAACTCTCATGGCTGTGGCTCTCTCTCATTTTGCTCACCTTGCTGTATCCACACCCTGGTCTACGGCCATCCACAAGCATCTGGCTTCTCCTCCCTCTCCCGTATTGTGTCTTGGTGATGGTGCTGTCCAGGGTCCTGCTCTAACCTCACGTTGCAGTTTTTGGTGAGCGGTCCCCTTGGCTATATGCAACGTTGGTTTGTACCTGATTTGCCTCAACTGGTATCCCCTGGTAGAGAATTCTGGTCAGTCCTCATAACCTCTGTTTTTGTGGTCCTTTCTTCACTAGGCTAGTCGATTCTGCCCACCTCTCAACTCTCATAGATAGTCTACGTTCTCCATAGTCCAAGATTAAGTACACAAAATCTGGTGCCTCAAGTTTCACCCACTGAAGTCCACTGTCGTCCCCTTTCTTGAGCAGGCTCCCCTTCTTGCTTAGGGTGACCCTCATGTCAGCTCTAGCCCAGGAGGGCCTTTTCTCACATTAACTTTATAGAACTTTAGAAGAACTTCATTAATTAATCAAGGTCTAACCGACAGATTACATTAGTTTCAGATATACGTATGATGATTTGATAGTCGTATATGCTGTGAAATGGTTGCTACAGTAATAGAAGGAAGGATTTTAGAAGGACTAATTTCCAAAACCACTTCCCATAGACTGGTTGGATTTTAATATATGTTTTTTGAGGTGATAATCACATAAATGATAATCATATATATTCTTCCACTTGGTTTTCTCATGTCAAAAGACACATTTCTTTGGCTTAACAGATGAAAGTAATGAAACTTTCTGTTACTTATAACTTAATCTCTTACAAATGACAGAGACTGGTAGTTGTTCCTTGGTATCCCATCTTCCCTTCTTACCTCAGTAACAATCTGCTCAGACATTTCCCAGCCTCCTTTGCAGGGAGGTGCAGTCACATAACCAACTTCCAGCCAATGGGGAGTGAGCAGGAGTGAGAAGTGAGCTGTTCTGGATGTGCTCCTAAAAACATGACTGTGCTGTCCTCAACCTCATTTCCTCCTTGTTGCTGTTGCAGTGTGGGCCCATCTTCAATCACATAGACAAGAGCAGGGAGCCACGTAGAGGAAGCTTAGGTTTCTGAAACCCCAACTCCAAAGATCGGAGCTCTCCCAATAAATACACATATCATGTTTAAGCTAATATATTAAGGTTGGGTCTTTGTTAAAAGCTAAGTCTACATCTTGATAAGCCTTTTCACTTGAGTCGATCCCTCCAATGTATCTTTCTTGACTTGTTATTCTAAGAGGCAGCTATTTATAACTAGGTATTTGCAGATGTAAATTTTTTATAAAATCACAATCAACCATTACCCAGTACACACGATGTATTCATTTTTCTTAAAAGCATTACATCATGATTAAAGATCAGAGTTTTAAAAGAGGTTATCAGCATATGTGGAAATTGTTTAAATAGAAACTCTTGCACTGTTATTCTTTTTTTCCTGGCCTATACTTGTCAAGGTCCTAAATATTATATTCTTGCATGGTTCTAATGCTCTAGTTATAGCAAAGAATGAATATTAAGCTTTTCCTTTACAGGGCTATCAAGAAACACAGAGACATGCGGGAAAATTTGCAAGGAATGGATTGGCCACAAGAAGCTTTTTACTTTCTGTTCTTTAAGGATCCAATTAGTGCTTAAGAGCACTTTTGAGATAAAAGGAAAGGTGCTACATCAGGCTACAGTGTTCTAGAAGAACAGAACAATTAGGAGAAGTTGTTGATAGGAAAGGAGGTAGACAAAGTCAAAAGGGAAGTGCTACACATTAAATGCATGTGAGTAGCCAACAAAAAGGGTTTAAGGAGGTCGTGGAAGACCTTTGCTCCCCTTATCCCTTCAGCTTTGCACTTGGCTGTTAGTGCCCTGCTGTCACTGAATCATGGGTCCTCCCATTTGGGGGGCAGGTGTTGGGGTCAGAGTGAGGAGAATGGGGTGGGTCTAGAACAAGGGTCAGGTTCCCTTGAAGTAGACAATGTGCATACAATTAAAGTGGTTTATGGGGGGTACAGGGAGAAGCATGGAAAAACTGCACCAGATCTTCCGCCACCATTTGATTTAGAAGAGAAGAGAGATCATCCCCACAGCTGCCCTGGTGCACCTCCAGAATAAGTTTCTCTTTATGTAGAACTTTCCCCAGTAAGGCTCCAAAGGAAAAACAAGTGCAATATTTACATTTGGGGGAACTGAATGTGCCATGCATGAGTTTCTTCTCAACTTTAAAGTAGAAAGTTTCACAGAGTTCTGAGAAGAGAAATTTAGAGTCATGCTTAAGGGAAGAAGCAGTGTTCTTCTAAGCTGGGCTCAGCACTGGAAGTTGGGAAGGTTATGCCTAGCTATGCCACCAACTCACCATGCAGCCCGAGCCATCATTTCCTTTAGACCTCATTTTCTTTGTAAAATAAGGAAATTTCAATAAAAGCTCTCTAGCCCTGATAATCTATGTCTCTACAGAGAAATAGGAATGTCAGGTAAGGAAAAGCCTTGGGAATCGGAAAATTAGAGAAGGTTAATAAACTTTATAAAAATATGCAGTAGCTAAATTTAAATTCTAATATCCTACTAATGAGTAGAAGAGGTGAACTGCTAGATATAAAAGTGATTTTAGACAACTGGTGTTTACAAGGATAGGTTGTAAAATGTCACGTTTTTAAGTATTTTGGTAACAATAATAACATCCTTTAAAGATTGAGATTGAGGGATGGTCTCCCATCTTTATATACTCATTATGTAATATTAAAACTTCACATTAAGGCATTTCCAGGGCACAACTTAAACTTTCTAACAAGACTGTCATAATGAGAACCTAACTTACACAGAAAAAAATAAAGACATGGAAAGGAAAGGTAGGTGTTTATCTCACGTACAGATGATTTAAAAAAATGTAATTTAAATTCAATTTAGCTAACGTATACTGTATTATTAATTTCAGGGATAGAATTTAGTGATTCATCAGTTGCATATAACACCCAATGCTCATTATATCAAGTACCTTCCTTTTTTTTTTTTTAAGGTTTTATTTATACATTTGACAGAGAGAAATACAGCTAGAGAGGGAACACAAGCAAGCGGAATAAGAGCGGCAGAAGCAGGCTTCTCGCTGAGCAGGAAGCCTGACATGGGGCTCGATCCTGGGACTCCAGGATCATGACCTGAGTCGAAGGCAGACGCTTAATGACTGAGCCACCCAGGTGTTCCTCAAGTGCCACCCTTAATGCCCATCACCCAGTTACCCCATCCGCTCACCCAACTCACCTTCAGCAACCTTCAGTTTGTTTTCTAGAGCTAGAAGTCTCTTACGATTTACCCCTCTCTCTGTTTTTATTTTATTTTTTTCCTCCCTTCCCCTATGTCCATCTGTTTTGTTTCTTAAATTCCACATATGAGTGAAATCAAAAGGTATTTGTCTTTCTCTGACTTATTTGTCTTAGCGTACTACTCTCTAGCTCCATCCAGGTTGTTGCAAATGGCAAGATTTCTTTCTTTTTGATGGCTGAGTAATATTCCATTATTTAGGATTCCTGCCCTGCCCTGCGCTGCCCTGCAAACTCCGTGTCAAACTCCGTGAGAAATGCATTAATGGAACCGTGTACTTTTTCCTTCACAGCACTTCTAATAAACATCATCCAACAATTAGTTGTTTAATTAGCTATTTAATTACTTGCTCTTAGATAAAAATGTAAGGTCCATGCAGCAGGGATTATGTATGCCCTCCTCATGACTGTGGCTCTCCATAGTCTACAATATCTATGTCCATAGTAGCTGCTCAGGGATATTTGTTGATGAAGCAAGTGAAAGCATGAACACCTATTATTTTACTCAAGGTGCTATGTTAAATACACAGATGATGCAGAAATTTAAGTCATATTCTTTTGCTTGAAGTAGTTCCTAGTGTAGTTGGGAAAATGTTAACCGTATGATTAAATACTTTCAATAGCTATTCTTGTAATAGGTTGCATATGCTGGCATAGATAATGTTGATGATGAAGAGTATTTTTCTTGTGTCTAGATTCTAAGCCGGTGTAATTAATTCCATCTAATGCTTCACAATATCAGACTAAGAAGTGTGTGAGTTTATCCAGTGGTGAATGAATTAGGGAAGGGTCCAATGGCAGAAAGGCAACCCACCTTCTTTCAGATGGAACTGGAGCTCACTGGTCAATCCATCTCTAAAGTGGGTATTATAACAGTTAAAAATGGTCAAGCAAATAAGCCACCTCCAGGATTATGAGCTCCTAAAAAAGGCCGCTATTATTTAAGGACTGACACAAAGGTTCTGGGCCTTAAAACCATGAAGAGCTGTGAATGCTCTGAATGTCTGGGACAGGACATTGTCTGTCCCCAAGAGAATCCGCCAGGCCAGCTTATCTGCAGAGGACTCTGAGCAGATCGTGCTGACCTACAGCTACACAGAGTAGAATATGCTTGTTTGAGTCAGGGTCCTCACAAGAAACAGATGATACATTCAAATTAGGATAATTGGATGAGAATTTAATTACAAAACTCTTTAGAAAGATGTGGGCAGGTTAGAGGGAAACTACAGGGATAATGCAATATTCTGGGGCCAGAAGCAAAAGGCACCTTACTACACTGTCCTGAAGAAGCAAAGGATAGAGCACTTAGTGAAATGGGGATTCAGAAAGGACTGCATGGAAAGGAATACCCGATAGGAACTGGCTACATCCTTTGATGGAAGGTGTAAGCTCCAGTGAATCCATAGAAAAGAAGCCAGGAAAAACACTCTCCATCCCTGTCCTCCCTCCCTTTCATCTCCTGCCATGATTCCCTATTAGCTAAACCCAAGTGGAGCCTGCAGACATGAGAGCCCATTATGCAGGCCGTGTAGGTCAGAGCACAGTAGCATAGAGAAGGGTGGTGAGCAGCTCTAGAGGTAAAAAGAAGGATATCCTTGTTTGTATATATCTCCACTCAATTTCTTTCCACAAAGTCTGGAGGCTGCTTGCTTTAAACTAAATATGTAATATAAAGAAATCATCAGGAAGAAGAAAAGGAGCCTACAAATGCCTTACTCACAAGGCTTAATAGAGATGCTCTGAACTGCAAAAATGACTCAGAACTACAGGTAAACTGAACGAGACAGAAAGTAGGCTGGTAGTCACCAGGGCTTGGGGGCAGAGGGGAATAAGGAATAACTGCTTAAGTTTTGCATCTAGACTGAGCTGAAGGTTGCACAACACTGTAAATGTATTAAGTGCTACTATCAAATTGTACACGTTAAAGTGGTTAAGTATGTGAATTTTGCTTCAGTTAAAAAAATATGATTCTGGGTTTTCTGGAAACCAGGACAATAAAGGAAGCATGGTCAATTATGCAGTTATCAGTGTTGCAAAGGGAGGGGGGGATGTCTTCTAGTCCCTATATGGGAAATAAAGATTCTTCTATCAGGGAGAAAGATATCTCTCCCATGGGATTATATATATAATTGATAGGGGAATATCCTCAACACATTTTTATAATAGGACACAGCAGTGGTTTCCAATAGCTGTTCCTTAATAAAGGTTGAGGAATAAAATTGAAAAGCCAATCAAGGATAGTATCTCCATAATGGAATAAGCTAATGTGGTGGTCAACTTGATCTAAAGGCAGACTGTAGGGGAGACAGACTAGATGCTTCTCTGGGGATTTTGCCTAGGTATCAATCTTTACCTCCGTTGGGTTTCCAACAGAAGTTGGGTATCAGATATTTCAAGAAGGTCCTCTGTGAGAAGACTCTGGTATGCTGGCATTTTATATAAATGACTGAGACCAGATCCATTTACTTTAGACATCAGATGAACCAGTGACAGGATTAATTTACTTCTCAGGATATAAGAAGCCTAACCAGATTCTTGCCAGGTTAAAAGATCACCTACCTCCCATTCCCATAGAACTGAGCTTTCTAAGTCTGAAGCTCACTCATCATTCTTGTAACAAAATGAATTTTAAAATACATTTATTGAGTGAGTGTTCTGCCAGGAACATCAGAAGGCCCTGGCACTCCAAGATAGAAATGTATTACCTCTTCCTTCTAGTAATCCCTGGGGATCCCCTGCCAAGAAGGTGGGGGAATAGGATAGAACTCTTGGATTCCACTATGGAAAATGATTCTGCTGAACCTCCTAAATTTTGTAGTTACTTTTTTTTAAAAAAACTGTAGGATGTACAATGTTTGCAATTCCCCTCACCCCATGGAATCTTTAATATAGTAGGGTCAATGCACTTATAAAAAATAATGGGTTATCAAATAGAGTGTGATTTCTACGTTTCTAGAAAAATTACTCAAATAGGTCAGAAGATCCTCAGGAGGTGACCAAAGTTCCCTGTCCATAAGGACTGTCTGTAGAAAGGCAATTGGTATTACCAAACATCTATGGTACATTTCACGGAATGGCAATGACAATGAGACCTACTGGGATCTGAGGAGTTCTGAGCATAGGAAGTTGGGATGGTTGGGATAAGCTTTTTAGATAACACAGAATTTGATCTGAATGTTTCTCAGCTGCCTTTATGTTAATGGGCTCTAAGAAAACAGCAAAACTATTTTAGTATTCCAGCATTACCCATGTGGCAATTACTTCCTGCATCACAGAAGGGGATCTACAAATGCTAACGTTTAATTGATCATTAGCCCTTTCTGGCAATCGCTTTCCATAATAAATGTTTCCCCACAAGAAGCTCATACTGTCTTGTGGTATAAAGTCTTTTTCCCTAGTTGCTACCTAATTCCATTTACAGAAGGCCTTATGAAAAGTAGGAGTCCAGAAGCCCTGGCTTTATTCCAAGATGTCTAAGAAGATGCATAGCAAAAGTAAAAGCAAGCAGACAGGTGGATGGATGAGGCACCCTTATTTAAGAAAGCGCAAGATGGGAAAATGGAGTGTGTCAAAATGAGAAAAACAAACAGAAGAAAAATCAGAAGAAATAATCACGAGCCCATCCCCGACAGAAGATTAGTTTGTCCTGCCTAAGTGAAGCATGGTTGAGAAAAATGGATCATGCAGATATAAATTATTCATGGTTAAAGTTGGCTCAGTCATTAAGATATTTACACTATGGCTGAAGCCCTTGCACGCTGTGTTGATTTATGGGCTACATAATTACATAAGATACGCTGATGACTGTTTGCATGGGAAACACTCCGGATTTTTATTTTGTTAATCAGTTTTCCCACTCTGAGCCCTGCATTTCAATCAGAGCACAAGGCTTGATTAGAACCTCCTGGGGTAGCAGAAAGACTGCATGGTATTATTAGCTTTGCCTGCCTTACATTCATTCTGATAAAAAGTACCTTTGGGGTGCTTTTCAATTTACCCATTAGTTAAAAGTATTTTTATTAGCAATAGCCTATTCAAATAATGCTACTAATAATCTCAATCTCTTTCAGATGAGCTAAACTCTAAAAAGAATTTTTTTAACTTTCAAAAAAATTGCCAATTTATTTTTGCTCACTGAAATACACTGCTTGGGAAATATTTCCAATACAACAGAGTGTACCTTCCATGTTCAAATGAGCTTTATCTTAAACCCGAGGTTTTTCCTAGGAAGTTAAAGGAGACAGCTGGCATAGTTACTGTACTGTAGGAAGAGTCCAAAGTTGGGTTCCTGGGTGGCTCAGTGGGTTAAAGCCTCTGCCTTCAGCTCAGATCATGATCTCAGGGTCCTGGGATTGAGGCCTGCATCGGACTCTCTGCTCAGCAGGGAGCCTGCTTCATCCTCTCTCTGCCTGCCTCTCTGCCTATTTGTGATCTCTCTCTGTCAAATAAATAAATAAAATCTTAAAAAAAAAGTCCAAAGTCAGTGAAACTCAATAATATGTTGCACATGAACTTGAGTTTCGCTAAAGAATGGTTGATGATTGACTTTTTTGTTCTCTGTAGCAGCTCAGCCTGGTAATCTGATTATCTTTGGGCTACCTTGGCCCCCTACTTCATATTTTACGTGACTGATATTTTTTGTACCCTGCTTATTGGCTTAAAGTGCTTTCTAAACTTTTCGTTGAAGTATAACAAATATACAGAGAAATGTATAAATCATAAATTAGTTGCTTGATAACTTTTCATAAACTGAACACACCTGTGTACCTGTACCCAGATCCACAAATAGAATAGTACCAGCATCAAAGAATGCCCCCACTGTATATTCCTTTAAATCACTCATTTGTCTCACAGGTAACCGCTGTCTTGACTTCTATCAGCATTGGTTAGTATTGCTTATTTTTGTACTTATGAAAAAACAGACCCAGTTCTTACTCTTCTGGTTCCAGTTTTTTCTGCTCGGTATTATTTAGTGAGATTCATGCATACTGTTGGTAATAATTTTAGGTCATCCATTCTCACTGCTATATAATATTCCATTGGGTGACTGTGCCATAGTTTATTCTACTATTTAGGTTCAGAGCTGTTACATATATTGCTATGAACATTCTACTGTGTCTTTTGGTGAACACAGAAATGCATTTCTCTGGGAGTCATAACTAGGAGTGAATGGTTGGACTGTAGGGTATGAATATGTACTGTCAAAGAGTTTTCCGGAAGAGCTGTATAAATTTACCCTCTAATGAGCAGGGAATGAGAGTTCCAGGTGTTCCCCATCTTCGTCACCTTGTGCTGTGGTCAGTCCTTTCCACTATGGTCATTCAGGTAGACGTGGTATTGGTATTACATTATGGTTTCCATTTGCATCTCCCTAATGACTAGGGTGTTGAGCCATCTTTCCTGGCTTATTGGCCACTTCAATAACTTTTTTAATAAAGTGCCTGCTCAAGTCTTTCCTCCCAACTTTCTATTAGGTTGTCTGGCTTATTGACTTGTGGGAATTTAAAAATAGCATATTCTGATATGAGTCCTTTATTGGATACATGGTTTGCAAATATATTTTTCCCCTCTGCAGCTTACCATTTCAGAGTTTTAGTGGTATCTTTTTAATGAAGAGAAATTCTTAATTACCCTTTTTTTTTTTTATGGTACTTTCTGTGTTCTCTTTATGAAATTTTCTGCTTACACAATGGCCACAAGCACCAAACTGTGAAGCCAAGATGCCCTTCAACAAATGAATCGATAAAGAAGATATGGTCCATATATACAACGGATATTATGCCTCCATCAGAAAGGATGAATACCCAACTTTTGTAGCAACATAGACGAGACTGGAGGAGATTATGCTGAGTGAAATAAGCCAAGCAGAGAAAGTCAAGTATCATATGGTTTCACTTACTTACGGAGTGTAAGGAGTAACATGGAGGACAGTAGAAAAAGGGAAAGAAATGTGATCTGGGGTAAATCAGAGAGGGAGATGAAGCATGAAAAACTTTGGACTCTGAGAAACAAACTGAGGGTTTGGGAAGCGAGGGGAATGGGGGATGGGTGAGCCTGGTGGTGGGTGTTAAGGAGGGCACGTATTGCATGGAGCACTGGGTGTGGGGCATAAACATGAATCTTGGAATATTGAAAAAATAAAATAAAATAAAATAAATTGTTAAAAAAAGAAATCTCTGCTTACTATAAAGTCATGATGATGTCATCTTATACTTTTTCTATGAGCTTTATTATTCAATTTTCACACGTGGATAGGGAATCCACCTGAATTGATTTCTATGTATGGTATGGGGCAGGGACATGATATACTTTTTTCACATGGATATAACTGACCCATCATCTCTGGAAGCTTCCATTTCCATCATCAGTCCTAATGCTATGACTTTCTAAAAATGCACGTAATTTCACCAAGAGCAAGCTTTCAGGAAATTCAGAAAATTTATGTCCTATTTGCTTTAAAAAGTGTAAACAGCCAAATGACTGTGGCATTTAAGTGACCAACACTAATGGGAAAGTAGAAATATTTGCCAAAGGTGAAGAATTCTTTGTCCTGACTGTTAAAAACATCTGGCATTTATGCATGGCTACTGTGTAATCATCATATTCCTCATCATCATTCTCCAGAAAGTCTGATTCCCCTCCGTCTAAAAATAGTCCTTGTCAGGTTTTCTGAGCTGCATAAGTGATCCACACAAAAAAATGGGATGAATCTCCATCAGATTCTGCTGAGACAGAGGAACTACTTAAGTAGGACTAAGTGTGTGCCAGCCTGAAAAAGAATTCCTGCTACTCAGGATTCTTAACCTTCCAAGACTAAGAGGAACAGTCAGTCAAGAAGAGCAAGGGGTTTAATAGCAAGATACGGACTCTCTGGCATCCTGTGCTAAATTTGGCTTAATGTACACAGTTTAAAAAAAAAAAAAGGTATCCTAGCTCCCTAGGAACCAGATCTGAAATATGACAAATGTACACCAGCCACACAGACAACCCAAAAGCCGATTTACTTGTATGTTGCCAAAAATGTACTGAGAAATATTTAAAGTATCTATATTTCTGACTGACCTTGAGTTTTTATAGGGGGTAAAGAATTTATTTAAAGATTTAAAGAAAGCAATGCTGGGCAAATGTACAGACCTAAAGGCATGGCTAGATAAAAAAAGGAAAAAAACTTGACCATCATGTAGTAAAACCATAATGCTTTGGCAATGAAGAAGCAAACGACATCTGACCATGGCATCAACAGAGCCCCCCTTCCCCACCCCACCCCAGCTTGGGCCAATGGTGACCACTGGATAGGAATAATAAGCACAGTCTAGTGTTTTAAATCTGGTGGGTCCTCAATAAATATCGATTTATTAATCATAAATAAATAAAATTTCTAATTTGAAAAGTTTGACACAACTAGAAAAAAATAGAAAATAAGTTGGATGGCAGATCTAAAAAATTTAGGCAGGTTGGAATGATGGGTGTACATTTAGAAACTATTATTTAATAGCATAAACGATGATATGCCTTCCCTTTTTGCTGTGAGTTATAGTTTACAAAGTGCTTTCCCATATATCATCATGGTCTCTTTGTCACAACAACCCTCTAGGATGGAATGGTCATTTTAAATGCTCTCCAGGTACTTCCACTGGGCATTAAGGGTGGAGGACTCCTGTTTTAGGCTTTGGCAGGAAGTCATCTGCTATTAGTACTGAACATTAAAAAAAAAAAAAAAAAAAAAAAAGGAATTGTTCAAACGGGCACTTGGGTGGCTTAGCCAGTTAAGCGACTGCCTTCATCTAGGGTCATGATCTCCTTCAAGTCCTGGGATAGAGCCCCAGGGCAGGCTTCCTGCTCAGTGGGGAGTCTGTTTCTTCCTCTCCTGCTGCCCCTCCCACTGCTCATGCTCTCTCTTACAATCTTTCTCAAAAAGAAAAGAAAAGAAAAGAAAAGAAAAGAAAAGAAAAGAAAAGAAAAGAAGTAAAATAACATCTTAAAAAAAAAAAAGAAAAGTGTTCAAATAGAGCTTGGTAAGGAAGGTCCTGAAGGGTTTCCAGCGTTGGACAGTAGCTCAAGCAGATGCTGCTGAGATTTAATTGCGATGTGTTAACTTTAGAGAATGCTATCTCCAAGGAGCCTTGTGTATCTTCAGAAGTATTTTTTAGGGGCGCCTGGGTGGCTCAGTTGGTTAAGCGACTGCCTTCGGCTCAGGTCATGATCCCGGAGACCGGGGATAGAGCCCCATATTGGGCTCCCTGCTCGGCAGGAAGCCTGCTTCTCCCTCTCTCACTCCCCCTGCTTGTGTTCCCTCTCTGGCTGTGTTTCTCTCTGCCAAATAAATAAATAAAATCTTTAAAAAAAAAAAAGAAGTATGTTTTAAACATCATCTTTTCACTTAGACAGTTAGATAGGTCTTCTACAGGCATCTGTCTCTTGACCACAGAGGGCATTTGAAGCTGACAACCTTTTATGCTACTCTAAGATATACTACTATTAAGAGAAATTGGAAGAACTCTTGAAATATTTCAAAAAATGAGAGTAGAAAACCTCCCTAAACCAGTACACAAGTAGAAAGTAGAGCCAAGTAGTTCCCCCATGAACCTGAGAATCTATGGAGTCCAAGAACCTTTTGCATTTGACTGGAGAATCAAGGAAGGGGAGAGCCTTTGCCAAAGGGCAAGAGCTAACAAACGGCTCCATTTTATACCCTTTATTATGGAACCCTGACTTAGATGATGGAGGTACAGTGTCATTCATGATAACTCTATGATGTTAGGAAGTGAACACAGACCCTGCTTTGGGAGTATACTTGTGTTCCCTTTCCTGGGCTGCCTATTGTTCTCCTGTCTTTGAAAATAAGCTAGATCCTAACACTTCTGGTTCCTTGTGGCAATCTGGGCGGTCTCTGCAGTGCTTGGGAACCTGTGAAGACGTCTCTGAGTATGCACCAGATATTAAGAGACCAAAGAAAAAACAAGTAAAAGGATTCCTGGATTCCTATGCCCCACTCCTCAGTCCGAGAAGCTTTACAAGAATTCGTATCAGTAAAAATGCCTGAATGATTAAACACTGGTAGATAATTAATTCACTGTCTCACTTTCTTCCTCTTACTCAGAACTCTCTTAGGTGCTTAATGTTAAATATTTGATGCTCTGGGATTTTTTTCCCTTCAGTAATGCACTTATGTCTAAAATGATTATATTTTATTATTTTTAAAAATAATTAATTAATTTACTTACTTTAGAGAGACAGCATGAGCATGGAGAGAGGCAGAGGGAGAGGGAGAGGCAGAGAATTTCAAGCAGATTCTACACTGAGCACAGAGCCTGACCTGGGGCTCAATCTCATGACCCTGATATCATGACCTGAGCTGAAACCAAGAGTCAGATGCTTAACCGATTGAGCCAGCCACCCAGGAACCCCTAAAATAATTGTATTTTAAATACAACTTTATTTTTAAATATTCCCTGTAAGGTTTTTATTTTTGAAAGAATACCAACCGAGCCTTACTTGTCAACTTCAGAATTTTAGGTTTAGAATATATAAAGATGCATTTCATTAGTTTTTCTGCTGCTTTGAAAGCATTCATCCATACTTAATATATTTACTGTTTCATACATTGGCTATAATGACTGTCAGGCTTCTGTAGGCACATAATCAGATCTGTGAGGTCAATCTGTGTTTAATCTCAGGTTTTACATGATATTATTTGTGTGAACTTTGGCAGTAAATGTAACTTCTTCGAGACAATTGCTTCATTTATGAAAAATAAGGATAATGATTTATATGTCACAAGACTGGTAGACAGAATGAATAAAATAGGTAAAGTACTTTGCATAGTGCTTGGCAGAAATTAACCACACACATTAGTGGTTCCGTCCTTCTTTACTACTGCCTGGGATAAACTCAAGGACATGCCGATGTCATCTATGCTGCTTAATTAACTTCCCAGTTGATATGAACAATTACTTTCTTTACCTAGCTACAGAAAGATAGAGAAAAAACTCTTACATCAGTAAATGAAATTATTATTTATATGCCCCCAGAAGTTTGAATCTTTGCCTAATGTACGATGCAGTGATGTTGTCATTAAGAGAAAAAAAAATTTTTTTTAAAGATTTTATTTACTTATTTGACAGAGAGAAACACAGCCAGAGAGGGAACACAAGCAGGGGGAGTGAGAGAGGGAGAAGCAGGCTTCCCGCCGAGCAGGGAGCCCGATGTGGGCTCGATCCCGGGTCTCCGGGATCATGACCTGAGCTGAAGGCAGTCGCTTAACCAACTGAGTCACCCAGGCGCCCCAAGAGAAAGTTTTAACAGAAGAGAAAGGAAGGACAGGATGACAGAGCTGGACAGTATTCTAGTATATCCCTAGTTAGATTTTCCTGTGTCTTTCCACTTACTTAGCTTTAAGTGCCGTAAATGATTTCAATATTCCTCTCTCTGCAATTTCAGATTATCTGCACTGCTTTGGATTTAGTTTATAACCTATAACTAATGAATCCATAGCTTGGACAAGGCACTCAAGAAACACATGTGGAGCCTCCGAACTCTACAATTATGAAAATTAAAT
The DNA here is from genome assembly GCA_004023965.1 of Spilogale gracilis. Classification (NCBI taxonomy): domain Eukaryota; kingdom Metazoa; phylum Chordata; class Mammalia; order Carnivora; family Mephitidae; genus Spilogale; species Spilogale gracilis. Next base: position 73,839 of record PITA01009896.1, read on the forward strand.
TAATTCTCATTTTTTTCACAGATGGAATATTTAATGTATCTGCCAAATGGTATCTCCAGCTTGAATGACCGCACTAAAACTGATCTTGGGCCCCCACATGCCCTCCTGAGATTGAGAAATCTGCGAGTAACGCTGCCAAACTTTCACTGCAATTGTTTGGCTAGGAAGGTACAGGTGAAGTGGATTCCACAAGGCCAATGTCCCACTCAGCACAAAACTATCCTTTAAGGGACTCAACAGATGTGTTCAAGTAAGGAAACCATGTCCAAGAAGTTAAGATGTCTCAGAGTGCCCCAAAGCCCACAGTGTGAGACCTCATAGATAGAGTCTCTAGCAGAATTTGAAAGGGGTCCTGAGAACCAACAGCCAGGAACTCAAGAGCATAGGGCAAAAAGGCCTGTGAGATCTTCCCTGTGTGCTGGTGAATATTTTTGGAGTACTAGACCCAGTTCTTGTGAATTAATGATAACCGCTCCTCCCTCCTCTCTGACACAGACAATGTGTGTAGCTCAGTAGCATTTTTTTTTTTTTTTTGATCTCTCAATAGTCACAGACTTAAACATGCCAGAATGAGCCCAGCATGTCAGGTTTAAACACTTCCTTGTTCAAATACTTGATGCTTATCCGGAATTGCACTTATGAGTATCCAAGAGAATCTTCCTTTTCCCAGTATCTATAAGGCTCAAGCCTCTGTGGAAGGTATGGAATATGACAGAGGCTGGACAGTGAGTATGCATGATACAACAGATCTACATTCTCAATTAACAGCAACAGCTATAATTAAAGAGAGGCTGAGGATACTCGAATGACCTCAAATGCAGGACACCAAACTTTCAACCAGCCAAGACCCCGTAGCTGGTCAACTCACCAAAGCTATGGAACTAGGAACATTGATCATGAAGACTCATATTTGCTACTCTGTTAAAACAAGGGTCTTCTAAAATAGGAGGGTTGGACCTAGGGTGATACAGGCCACTTGGTACTCTGATCCCAGCACTTCCCAATCTTCAAAGAACTATAGAGAAATATTTGTTGCTTGTACACTAGTGCACCTAATTTGGGGGAAGACCAGTATATTCCCCAAAAGTGTGGCTCTCCAGATTAATGCTTACTGTTAGACTCTAGCGCTGTGT